>JAKOGI010000359.1:537500-664582 GCA_029747015.1 Carnegiea gigantea | reverse complement strand
ATATATAGATATATATAGATATATATATATATATGTATATGTATATATGTGAATATATATGTATGTATGTACATATATATATATATATATATATATATATATATATATATATATATATATATATGTATATCCACTTTTGGTGGAGTTCTAATGCTTTGTGATCATATAGTGAGCTTTCATGTCATCATACATGTTGGGCTACAATGAGCCAATGAACTTGCTTAATATGCTACTTTACCCCGTTTTTCTCAATGCGGACTTATGGAGACACATTTACAAGAAGATCTCATCACAGTAGAGAGAGAGAGGGAGAGAGAGAGAGAGAGAGAGAGAGAGAGCGTCAAGGAAGAAAACCAGGAGTGGAGCGAGCATTTTGGCTATAATTACGAGGGAGAAATATGTGCAATTACTAGCGAAAAATTTGAAAATTTATGAATTAGATTTTTCAGATTTAGTATGTTAAATACTACTATAGTTCTTATGATTTGTCTCTGAGAATGAGCTAGCTATGCTTTGTTAAGAATCCAAAGTGCTTTGCTATTACTTCTTTTATCGTCTCTTTCTCCCTCTCTCTCGCTATCTCCTTCTCTCCTCCCATCCCTCTCTTGATTGAAAAGTTTGGTTTTTATTTGTTTTAGTCGATACAATTTTTGAAGGTTCTCAAGTTACAAGCAGCGAAGATTTTGTCACCCCTTTCATATCTAAATTTCAAATTGCTCCCTTTCCTTTTTTATGTCTTTATTTTACAGGGTATCCATGATTGAGATCTTTTAGTCATTGGGATTTGAAATTTGACCATTTCGGTCTGCCTATAAAAATCTATTCAATTGAGCTATTTTCTTTGACATTTTCTCATGCAAGAACGACCACTTGTAGAAGTTTTCGGTATGCTTCCATTACCTTTTTCTGATCTGCTGTTGTTGGAGTTTCTAACCCAAGTTTCATGTCATATTTCTATTTCTTTTAATTTGAACTCCAGACCTTTATAAGTTGTAGCGATCTCATCACTTTGAAAACCATCACATTGGGATGCAACTTGTTGGGAGATATATAATTAATGCATATTGTGTTGTTTTATATTAAGAACATTTTGATAAAATATAAATTTGATTGAAAAGTAGTGAGTTTTTTGAGTTTTTATCAAATTTATTGTACGCAGAAATGTAAAAATGGTTCAAGAAGATCAAACTCAAATGTGTAGCAATAGTAGTAGTGGTGATGGAAGTAGGTCAATATCAAAAAAATTGAAGCAGAAAAAAGTACCTCAAAGAGGGCTTGGAGTAGCTCAACTTGAAAAGATCAGGACTGAAGAGCAACAAAAGAAAGATGCATCCAACACAACTAATTTTTCATCTCCCTCCACCACACTATCACCTATACATTCATCATCAATACCTATTGCCACTTTCCTAAGTTACCCATGTAACAATCAATCAAAACCATCTAATTCTTTTCACCCTTCATTTCCACCATCGAATCTCTCATCACCAAATCCTATTTTCAAAACACGATCAGTGTCCAATTTTGATAACTTTCACTTAGGTTCAGTTGTCCCTATAATGAATCCCACTAATGTCGGAGTTTTTGACATCGGATGGCCATTGGTCCTGACCCATGGTAATCATGTGAATGTTAGCCTTCCTTTGTTGTGGCAGCCTTATGAGTTGAACCTTGAACAAAAAGGGAAGAATTCAAGGTTGGATAATCATAGGTTATCATTTCGGTCCAGTTCAAGTTTAACTTATGAGAATTGCCCTATTGCTCCTCTTCTTGATATGATACCAAGGGCACAACACTATCAACAACTATCATCATTGGTAAAGTTTCGTTTATTTTTACTTATGCATATCTATACTATATTTGTGGTTTTCTTATTATTATAGACAGAATGACTTGTGACAATTCACAGAGAAATCTCTCGTTAATTAGTTCATCATCCTTGTCATCATCATCGTCATCATCATCATCATCATCAGTGCTAAACTTCCCAATGGAGCGTCCTTCAAGCCAAAGTTATTACAGCAATTACTCACCTTTGTGGCTAGAAGATGAGAAGGTATTAATGTTTATTTCTATGGGTCTGTTATGAAGTACTAATATAATACAAAATCTTTTTAAACTAAAGAACTCCAAGATTTCTACTATTAGTTACATTGCCTAACTTAAAAAAATATTGCTCATAATATCAAAACAAAAACATGTTAATTCAAAACTAAAGTGGGCATGTATTGGGTGTATAAGACTATATAGGATGGTATGACATTGTGATTAACAAAATTATGAAAAGTAGGATTAATTCTGGTTGCACTCTTTTATCATAGAAATAGATAATAGAATCATTGACACTTTCCCACCCGGTGGAATTGCATTTTAATAAAAAGGTCTCCATGTTTTGAAAGTAATAAATTACAATATTCTTATCTTAATCTTTTAACAATCTACTACCCTACTTTAAGTGTTGAGTACATATCGTAAATTAATGGTAATAAAATGTTAAATAATAGAATTTATTATATTCTCAAGGGAATTATTTATTATTTTCAGAATGTGAGACTCTTTTTCATTAAAATACAATACCATATGCAAGTAAAGTGTCAATAATTGTAAACTAAATGGTGGTCGCTATTGCCATCTCTCAACTGATTATAGAATATTTTCTCACACAAGCATAGGTCTATTAGCTGTTGCTAAATTCTATTATCAGATTGGCTTTGAAGTTGTGGCTTCCCACGAATTTTATGTAGCCTAGAGTTACCATTTGAAGCATGGAGTAAAATACCATAGTCTTGAACTCCTTATTGATGTAAACTGTTAATTAGGCTAATAATATTGTTTATATTTCCTTTACATCTCCACTATTTGTAAATGCTCATAAAATTTAAAATGAACATGTTTAACAATTCGTTTGAAACTTTTTGGTTTTGATTTGGCATAGATAGCGGTTGGCATGAAGAGACCATATCCCTTTGCTCTACACAACCCTCCTATCCCTACTTTTCAGGGGAAAATCACTGATATCATGACTCATCCAATTAGCCAAACAGATGAATCAACATCATGTGGAAATGAAGGAATAACATTCAACTTTGAACCCGCCATCCCAATTTTCAGGTTAGCTTATTTTTTTCAACTGCCCTTTTGATTTTATAGATTAAAAGGTTTAAGTGGATGGTAACTTCTACTCATCTTTATGTTCAATCTTATTAGGGAAGTAGCTTCATGTCCAAGTGTAATGCTTGAGCTAACAAATACAAAGAAGGGCAATAAATGGCATAATGGTAACTCAAATGGAGAATTTCTCACCCTTACTCCTCCAGCAATTGCCACTAACTCAAGATTTAAGCAATCATCTACAACTCTGGCCTCCCATAATCGGGAATTCTGTAACTTCGAATCTTTACCTTATCAAGTATGTAATTTCTTCACAAGTTTAAGGCTTGAATTTTTTCAGGCAAAATAATATTTCTAACTTATTCCTCCTAATCTTCTAATAAAATGTGAAGGCAACCATCGAAGACTTAGTTGTTGATTCAAGACAAGTTGGGTCGAGCCAGCAGCCTAAGTTCTTCAGCTTGTTCCCAGCTGTAGAGGAGCAAGTGGCATCATCATCTTTCCTGGATGGACACCATAGTTGTAACATTAATGTAGGAGAAACTATTGATCTTAACTTGCGATTATAAGCAATGTAGGCTTTTTTTCCCCCTCTAGAGGATTATTTTAAGCTTTTTCATAAGTTAATTTTTCTTTAGTTGTGTAGCAAAGAGATAACTTGTTCTTATGATCAAGAGACCATACCTATTCTAAGAATTTAAGGTTCAATCATTTTCTTTCTTCCTTTCTTTTAGATTAGTTAGTTTAAATTCGAACTAGAAAGTGTAATAATATGCAAATACTGGAATGTAGATAGTGTGAATTGATTATAGAACCTCTTATTAGAAAGCCCATGTTACTAGACTAAACAACAAGAAGATTTATCAGATTTATTGAGTTAGATGTAACAATGTCGATGACTCAAGAGAATTGAATGGCTAGATCTGTCTATTGGATGTTATATTAGGTGATGAATATGAAAAATAAGTAGTAGGCAATTGGTAATGTTCTTATCCTACATAATATTAGGTTGGTATTTGTCTTTCTTATTTTATGCTTGGTTTGGTCCATCAAGTTAGTCTTTTTGATTGTTATTTAACTGCTTAACACATGGACGAAGTGTAGAGACAAGAAAACCTCAATAATTATATGCTTTAGTCCCTTTTAGTTTGGATGGAGTATTAATATTCCACTTTTGTCAGGGAAAACTATTTTCAAAATAAAAATGGCCATAAAATGGAGTAGTTAAAAAACTATTGGCTATTTGGATTATTTAATAACTATTTAGTTACTGTCGTCATCGGTCAACAGTGCACCTAGCATGGAAACATGTTGCCGGTCTATGGTTTAAGGACATATTTTTGGTATTTACACACGCTTGATGGTTCTCTCACTCAAACTGACATTTCCTAATGGGGCATTGTTTATGGTCATACCCACAACATACACTGGAGGACGGACTTGGCGATAGCATATAAGTAGCCAAATCTATTAAAAGAGTGGAGATATGAGAAGTTGGAGAAACTTAAATGTTTTCTCTTCCGTATCTGTTTACTGCTTTAACCAACAAACAAGTCACATGGACCACAATAGTACAAGATGCAAGCCTGTTTGCCTGGCCCCAATAGTCGTTCAATGGGTCCTAAATGTGAGAATAAATACAAAGCCTAAAATACAATGAATTAACAATAATGAGTAATAATTGATAATATAATGAATTTCTAACACTCCCCTTCAAGTGGGCGTATGAGGATCAATCACGCCCAACTTGCCATATAACTAAAGAAATTGGTGAATCCCGAGAGCCTTAGTAAATATATCGGTGGGTTGCTGTCATGAGGGAAGGTATGAAAGAACCAAATCAGGTCGAACAAGATGTTCTTAAACAAAGTGACAGTCTATTTTGATATGCTTGGTACGTTCATGAAACTCCATATTTTTAGCAATATGGACGGCTACCTGACTGTCACAAAATAATTTCATGACGGGATAAAAAACACCCAAAGAGCCCAAAAGCGTCTTTAACTACACCAATTCACTAGTAGCCATGGCCATAGACCGATATTCACCTTCGACAGATAAGCGAGACAATACAGCTTGTTTCTTGGTTTTCCAAGAAATAGATGATCCTCCAAGAGTGACAAAATAACCTGTAAGCGATTGATGAGTGAGTGGGCATACACCCCAATCGGAATCACAATAGGCATATACGTCAAGATTACTATTAGCACGGAGGAGAATACCAAGACCCAGACTACCCTTGATGTAACAAAGAACCCACCGTGCGGCTTGAAAATGCTCAACTCGCAGAGCTTGCATAAGTTGAGAAAGAACATGAACCGTATACGCAATTCGGGTCTAGTAATAGTCAGGTAAATGAGATGACTAATCAGATGTCGATATTGAGTAGGATCACCAAAGAAATCTCTAGAAGCAACGGCTAACTTGTGATTTTTCTTAAGAGGAGAGCTAACTGGCTTCCCTTAAAGAAGACCACATTCCTCCACAATTTCTAAAGCATACTTTCATTGACAAAGAAACAATCCTTTTGGCCCACGAGCTACTCAATGCTAAGAAAGTATTTCAACGGTAATATGAAAACAGTGATTTAGATATTCTTTGAATGACTGACGTGTAGAAGTATCATTACCAGCCAAAATTATATCATTAATATACGCAAGCAATGCCATGAAAACATACCTTTTTTAGTATGTAGACAATGGAAAGTCAGGGTAAGATCGCACAAAACCATAAGCCTCTAGTTTGCTGGATAATTTTGTGACCCATTGTCGAGGGGCCTATCGCAATCCATAAAGGGATTTGTGTAACCGATATACATGATTAGATAAGCTAGAATAAAAACTTGGAGGCATCTTTATGTAAACCTCTTCTTCTACATCACCATGAAGGAATGCGTTGTTTACATCCATCTGATGGGGATCCCCTCCTCTTGCAGTAGAAACCGAGAGAAAAACACGAACACTCGTCCTCTTTGCCACATGAGCAAAAGTCTTATGAAAGTCAAACCCTTCTACTTGATGATCTCCTCGAATAACAAGACGAGCCTTGTACCGTTCAATTGAACCATCAGATTTATACTTGATACAATATACCCATTTACAGCTAATGGGGGTCTTTCCAGCTGGAAGATCTTCAATAGCCCAAGTTTGATTTTCTTCAAGAGCTTAAACCTCCTCTGCCATGGCTTTCCTCCATAAAGGATCTTTAGCCGCCTCATGATAATATCTGGGCTCAACAACTTTCATAATAGCAGCCAAAAATCATTGATGAGTGTTAGAAAAATTATTGTATGTAACAAAATTGACAATAGGATATGGAGGACCTGAGGAAGTCTGACAAGGAGAGGTAGTAGAGGAGGGGTTGGTAGAACATGCACCATAACAAGCATAATTCATCAAGTGAGTTGGAGTCTTCTGGACCCATTCACCACGTCTAAGATGCACGTCTATTGCTTGCACTGGTCTAGTAGGCCCAGTCGGCTCAGCTGGGTCAACACTCCCCCTGTCGACAAACACATTCCCTTGTTGTGGCTTCCCAGATATAAGTTAGGCCAATATGTGGAGCATAGGCCCAGTTTCAGTTGTGCCTTGAATTCGGTTCACATTCTCTATGGGGTTCACATCATCATTGTTCCCATATTCTACACTCATTTGATCATCAAAAACATCAGGCCCAGTCACATCATTGGGCATGCTTTGCGCTTGTACTAGTCTTTCTCTCTCAAAACGAAATATGTCCTTAAAAATTCAACATCTCTACTCCCAAATATTCTTTACATTCTAAATCATACAATTTCCATCCTTTTTTTCCAAAAGGGTATCCCACAAAAACACACTTTCAACTTTGAGAAGCAAACTTGTCACTTGTTCGATTTTTAGTGTAACAAAGACATCCAAAAATTCGAACATTGTCATAGGAAGGTGTCAACCCAAATAAGCATTCAAAAGAAGTTTTACCCTCCAACAATAGAGTAGGTGTACGATTTATTAGGTAAGCTGCAGTCAAGATGTATTCACCTGACAATTCTATCGGCATATTAACATAAAAACAAAGAGCTTGTGCAACTTTCAAAATATGTCTGTGCTTACATTCTACTCTCACATTTTGTTGTGGATTTTCCACACAATTAGTCTGGTGGATAATACCTTTTCAGAGTAAAATTGTCTCATAGGTTTGGAGGTAAACTCATTGCCATTATCACTACGAATGCACTTCACATTCTTGTCAAAATGATTTTTTTTGCATATATCACAAATTTTTGCAAAAATGAGCTGGTTTTCGCTATGTCTCGCATCAAATAAACCCATACTGCTCTAGTAGCATCGTCAGCAATTGACAGAAAATAATGTGCCCCACAAGTTGATGGAATACAATAGGCACTCCAAATATCACAATTTATGAGTTCAAAATATCACTTGCATTATTATCACTTTTAGAAAAAAAAGGAACGTGTTCTTACTTGCCACAGCTTTGTTTCCATCTGGTAGGCTGATTGTAATGGGTTCAACAGTTCTTACATTGTCAAAAACTTCATAAGTCCCAGTCATGTGACAAGATGCTCCAGTATTATACAGCCACTCAATGTTACCTTGTAATTTCTCAGTTCCAGCCTTACGGTTATCAATAAGGCTAAGAATTTGTTGAACGTGTTTAGCCGTTAATTCGGGAACTGGGTTGTTGTTGTTGATATCACCGGTGTTGTTCTTGGTCACAGTCGCTGCCGCTGCATTGGTGGTCACAGAGTTAGCAGCTTCTCCCCTTCTACCACCACCGGAAGTTACTCTCCTCGATAGCTCCGTTCTTTGCCCCGACCTCTACTGCAGGTTCCCCATCCAGCCGGGTACCCGATTAGCTCAAAGCATTGAGCCTCTTCATGTCTAACTCTCCCATAGTACCGACAGGTAAGTTTTTCAGGAGGTTTTGGATTTTTGCCCGTGATTTTTACCGAAAATGCTCTAGCGTTTTCATCCTTGTCTTCCCTTCCAATCATCAAATTCTTATGCATTTCTTCTTGAGACACCATGTTAAAAATTTTGTCTAGAGAAGGTAAAGGGTCTTGAGCAAGAATTTGGCTTCGAATGTTTGCATAAACCTCATCGTCTAATCCCAAAAGGAATTGATGAGTCTTCTCTTCTTCAAACAATCTGGTCACTTGACCACCAATATCACACTCACATTTCTTGCAAGTGCACTGAGGATACCGAATCTGGCTTTCTAATTCGCTCCAGAGACTGATTACTTTTGAGTAGAATCCACAACATTCATCACACCTTGTTTACAATCTACCAAGCTTGCCTTTAGTTGATGTATTTTTGGAGCACTCGACACGATAAATTGCTCCACATCAATTCTGCTGTGTCTACATAGGTAATACTAGATCGCAAGTTCGGTTCTATGATCAATATCCAGGAGCAGATCATCGAATTGATCATTTCCCAGGTTTGTAATTTAGTGGCATTTTCATCATTTGGTTCTAGTTTTTTTATGGTTCCCTTAATGAATCCTAACTTGTTCTTGGATTTGAGGGCTGTCCTTACTGCTTTTTCCCAGAGAACATAATTGGTTCCATTAAAGATTACAGCCATAATCACCCCCTGGGTCCTTCAGATGGATGCAAATAATAGGGGGAATGAATGTCAACCACAAACTGTTTTCCAGACATGAATGAGACGAAAATTTGTTTGAAAGGAAAAGGGAAAGGAGTTTTTAACCGCAAGCTAACATAAAGTTTGGAGAAGTTCAAGGACCCTTAGGCTCTGATACCAAATTAAAAGAATGGAGATATGAGAAGTTAGAGAAACTTGAATGTTTTCTCTTTTGTATCTGTTTACTGCTTCACACAACAAATAAGTCGTATTGACTACAAATAGTACGAGATGCAAGCCTGTTTGCCTGCCCCCGATGGCCATTCAATAGGTCCTAAATGTGACATTAAATACAAAGCCTCAAATACAATGAATTGATAACAATGAGTAATAGTTGATAATACAATGAATTTCTAACAAAATCTGCAAATATCAGGACAAGAAATCACATTATGTTCCGCAAAAAAAGAGAAAAAAAATAAAAAGGTACAAGACATCCACTTGGCAAACCAAAGAAAAACACCTAAAGTCGTTATTGGGGTAGCCATTAAATCCATCTGAACATAAGATAGTATTTGCAAGCACAATGAACATGTACGAGAAACCTTTCAAAACTTAATTGCTCTAGTAAAGTAATATATCATGAAAACCAAGTTGTTTGTGTTTATTAGCAACAAGTAGTTTATAGGGTAAAAACAAGCGTCTTTCGCCCTCCATTAGATTAATTGTTATCCATTAAATCGAGGGGAAATTGATGAGCAATCCTTAACAAATTTTTGTTATGCGCATCAGTCGCCTTCTTGACCTCATCCGTGGTCAAGCCTAATGATTTTCACAACTTTTTTATTGATTCCTTTAAAGCAAGGAATTAATATGAGAGTTTTACTTTTAAAATTTATAACTACATCACAGTTTATTACTGACTACTTGAGGTGTCATTCGAGCTCAAAGTGCATCTCTTTTATACATAATTCGCATAGATTTTAGCTCTTAATAATTCTTAAATTAATCTTTTTTTTAGTGTATCAAATGGTGGAAAATAGGTTCAAAACATGCAACAAAATTTAGAAGAACGACCCGAGTTAACTGTAAAGAACAAACTGGGATAACCATGAAGAATGACCGAGTTAACAAGCCACACAGGTGCAAAAGAAACAAGGTAAAAAAGAAGATCAGGGCTTGGTACGGGTCGCTAGTGCCAACTGACGCACTCATACCACCTTAAAGATGAACCCCCCCCCCCCCCCCCCAAAAAAAAAAAAAGGAGAGAGGAGAAAGAGGGTTTGGCATGGGTAGGCCTATTCCACCTGGCACGTGCACGCTAACCCCTGCTACACTTCTATAGCTATAAACTTCTTTTCCCCCCATTTGTGTAGTAAGTAGGACCATAGGGTTCCTAGTTAGCTTAGCAGTACAGAATAGAATTAGTAAAATTTGCAGCTACGGAGTTATTTATGCCTTCAAGTTAATGATTTAACGTTTACTCTCTCTTTTTCACTCTCATCCTATTGAAATTTCATGTTTTGCTTTCCTTTTGTTCTTAGTTTAATGCTTTAACTTGCTTTATTTGGGGATTAACTTGTTACTTTGATGTTGAGGATTTAATTCTCTATTCTCAATCTCTTCCTCTATTCTACTCTTAATCTTTCTAATTTCTTTTGAAATGTTGCAAATTTGTTACTTTCTCTCCCTTTTCAAGTTTGGTTTTCAAAGCCTATTTTTGCAAGATTGAGTTTTAGTTGACAACGGATTAGATTTGGAATAGTTAGAGTATCTAACACCACAACTCATAACTACCTAATTAGCTTCAAATAATTTCATATTAGTTGTAACTATAGCACAAGTATCAATGTTAGTATGTCACCGCCATGAGGCTTAGTTATTCGATTTAACATAAATATTATCACGTTTCTTATTTTACATAAAAATCAAATGATGTGCAACCTATACAAACTCAATGCAAAAGAAAGTTCACAAGACATGCATGTAGGTGGCCTACAACTTAATGTAATGTCACTGGGTGTTCATCTAGACCCACATATTGCCTTCTTGCTTCACCTACATTGCAAGATGTGTAAATTCCCTATATGCTCTCCCTAAGACTGAAAAAAATAAAATATTCGAATAATGAACTAAAGTTCATTACATTTACCCCTATGATGTAAAGAATAAATTCAGTTTTCAGTGAGCACATGCATTTTAATTTTTTTGTTTCAGAAATCAGAGGGAGAAAGAATGTAAATAAAATCATCTTGCTCGTTATTATCTAAAAGTAGAACCTAAATTGGTGCGCTTATGCTGAAGGGGGTAATGTCCCTATACTATGCAATCATTGAATAAGAAGCACATGCCTCCAAGGTCAGTCGGAAAGCCTGAGTTATAGCCACACAGATAAAATTGGTGGACGTAAGTCTTAATAATTGATAATTGATGCGTTTGCTCACCTAGGTGACAAAAGCCTACTTTAAAATGATTCATGAGTTACATTTATGAAATGAAAATTGATGTTTATTAAAAACATGTAAGTTTCCGATAAGTTACGGACAGCAAACGTAGCTTGAAGTAACTCCTATCCTGTTAAAAATGATTAAAGAATGGCTTGATAATTGTCTCAAATGGCCTTACTCCTATCTCAAATGAAGTATTTTATTGTTTTCAGTGCTACACAGTTTTCAATATGATGATTTTAGTAGATAAGCACGTGCACACATACATGTTATGCTTTTCATAATTTCTTACTAAGTATTTATCTGTCAGTTACCCACGAGGTTAATAGGCTTTCTTATTGATCCTAATTGTCTTAGCTGCTTGTTTATAGATCCTAAACCAAATGTTAGTGATCTCCAGTTGATTTTCAATTATGGATTTTTACTATAGATCCCAAGTTAGTATAACTATGAACTCTTTATTCAACTTGCCCTCGAATAGTTTTACTATTTTTGCTGAGTAATTATGTTTGGTTGCTACTTTTATTTTATCAATATTATTATATCTATTGTAGTTGTTAGCCTTTGCTAACTTTTGGGCAAATTTTACTTACTATTTACTTACTTAAATTATAATGACTCATACACCTTGAACTCGCTTAAGGTTATAATTTCAGTACTGAGTATTCTTTTTTATAGATATGTGCTTTATTAGAACATAATTTTTTGCTTATATTATTCGTCTCCCATCCTTCTCATTTGATGCATTTATCTATTTGTTATTCGATTGTCACGCCCAAGTGACAATAGCTCCTATCAATCACAATTACACAATCTACTTCGTACACTAAGGATACCACAAGCTTCTCAATTACTTTCAAAATTATAAAGGCGCTTACTTGTTTTAAAATTTTTAACCTATTTCCTCCATTCTTCCACCTTATTCTAATAGTCTTATTTCTCTTCCTCAAGCTCAACAATGGAAAATACACAAATACAATATCAACTAGTAAGTCTCTCCAAGAAAATAGCAAAACTTCTCATAATATGAACTCACCCAATCAAAATTAGAAGAAGAAACCCAATCTCGAAAGTTCACAACCATATCTCATCCAAACCCCATATGAACTCCATCCCAATAATATCCATCCTCTCAATTCAAGAAATATCATAATCAATCTTTAAATTAAAGTTGAACCCACTTATGTTAAGCTAAGTCACACCTGATTCACCATATCTAGATGACTAAACATGGCATGGAAGATGAGCATGAAAAGGGTTCAACTGGTGTCTACCTTGAAGATACAAGCAAGATGAGCATGCGCAAGTGAAAAAGCTAGGTGGTAGTGGCATGGCAGAGTTCCAGTGGTGATAGAGAGTAATGGCAGCCTGATAGGTAGTGGTTGTCAGTTTCAAGAAGGGGGCCGAACAAGGGATGAGAGGTTGTGTTGGTGATGGGTTCGACCTGATGAAAAATGACACTTTAGTTCCGTAATTTATTTGTCTTTCCTCTATTTTTTTTCCTATTTTTTAGTGTTTGTTGGGGAGGGGGGGGGGGAGGATCTGCTCCCCCCTTCTTCCTAAGCCCAACCTATTATACTCTCTTAATACAAATAGATAAAAATATTTGGGCTTTCAATTTGGGTTAGCCTCTTCTCTTATTTTGTGTTACTTAAAAATTAAAATACCAATCTTTTGCTTATTTTCTAACTAATCATAAATTTAGTACTTTTATTGTAATTATTGACTTATTTGTTATTTTGACTTGACTTAAATAACTAGGCTTCCATATAAAATCGTGTAAATCAATTCAAATAACATATAAAATTATCCAAATGAATTCAAATAGTGTTTCTCATAGAAGAAACAAATTATTTTATAATTTATAATTTATAATTTTATTGTTATTATTTATCCATATTGATAAATATTTATCTTTGTTTATAACTTTACATATTGTACAAGTTACAAGAAACCTGAACTTGAGGTCGCTAAGTCACTCGGGCTCTGTAAGATACGAAAATTTTAAGTATTGAATTAAAGTGCACACACTTAATTAAAAGATTTTGATTAATGAGTAATTAACTTGATATAGGATTGGGCAATTGTGGAGTAGATTACTGCGTACTAAGTGGAGATCCACCACTAACTCATCCTGCTTACTTTAATAATGAAGGTCCAATCTCCATTGTTGGATTTCACGCGCTGAGGTGCCATCTTTGCTCTCTCAAATCAATTTAGTGCTTTCTTAGTTTACTGCCTTGTTAGCTTAGTACTTCTTTTTTGTTTGTTAATAGTTCCTGTTTGTTTGTTAATCTTATTGTTAGAAACAGCTTAGGTTAGTTTTGTTAATTGTGCTGAAGTTGTATTTATGTTTTAACTATTGTTAGTTAATGATACTTATGGTAAGATCAGGGCTTCATTAGTATATTTAATATTATTTTAATGTTTTTGTTGTTTTCGTTGTTTGAATGTAAGCTAGATTAATAGAAAAATGCCTAGTATCAATACTTCCTTAAAGGATCACTATTTTTGCTTGTACTCCCACAAGAGCTGTTGAACAAAATGATGGCCATGTCAGGGTCGGTAGCATGAATATATTAGATAACTTGGTGTTTTTTGTATCTGTTTTGTGCTTAGTTTAGTGATGCCTATGTTGTATTGGTCATTTGTATTTAAAAACCCATAAATCCCTACAAATCGAAAGAATTTAAATATTAAAAAAATGGTGAGTTTCCATTTCTACCCATATAAGCAAGGGTTGTTTTGGAGATATTGGTATAGCTAGACTAAATGCTTATCTTGACCAATTTGCTCGTTGTGGATTATGTTTATGGGAAATGAAAAGGAGGTGAATGACAAAACTGATGCTCATTTAGGGTCTTTTGAGTTTGTTGCTAAAACTACGGATAAGGCTTGGGATTTAATTAAGTGGTTGCCTTGGGTACTTATGAGTTTAGAAAGGCTCATTCGGCTACCCCGACCCCTATGCTTCTCATGTTGAATCATGCTTTATGGGTCAATGAATAGAGTCTTGTGCGACTTCACCCTCTATGTGATTGTTGTGAATCATCTTACCATAACATCGATTCCGGCCTATTTGTGCAAATGAAATCTAGAATTATGACTAACATGAAGAGCACGATGAATATTGTTTTAAATGCATTTTTCAAATTGGTTAAACAACAATCGGAGTGATGTATGTTTTGAATGAGAATCGCATTAGGGTAGGGCTTTGCACACCATAAGGGTTGTCCTTAAGTGATTTAGAATGTTCTCCCCCTGAAGCCCTGGACCTCAAGTTGATACCCTTTTGTTGAGTTTCAAAGATCATTGCCTCACCTTCTTTCATATATGTACCTCATGTTGAGACTTCAACTCCTCGAGGATGTCTTGAGCATTCTAGACCCTCCTTTTCCTTTAGTTCCCTTAGGGTAGCCAAGCAAAGCGAGCATTATGCAGTTGAGCCTGGTCTTAATGAGTCTAATGTTGGTGAGTTAGAGGATATTTGTGGGAAGGAGTATACAATTGAGGAGACTCCTTTATGGGAGTGTTTTGAGGAGATTGTGCCTAAGGTGTCAACTCTCTTTCTTGAGCTTAAAAACCCAGTATTCCCCTACTTATTTCGCTTCATGAAGTCGGTTTGTTCACCACTCTCCCCTTCGTGCAAGTACAACATCTTTAGGCCCATTAATTATTATGTGGTTAATTCTAATGTTGATTTGGGTCGTGCAAATAAATTATTTGATGTATTTAAGCGGAATATGGTTTATCTTGATGAGTCCCTAGGTAACCTTAGAGTGTATAATTCCTGTATTGACCACTACGGCCTATACCAAGAGGAGATGCATAGATGAGTCATGTAGACATTCATGATTCACCATTCTACCAATTTTGTTAAGGCTTTCAGTAACTTCTAAAGAGCGCCATGCATTATTTCCATAATTGTATTAGTGTTCTTTACTTCAACTTCTTTGATTCAGTGGCTCACAGCCTTAACTTACTCAAAAGAGCCTCGGCTTGTATTTGTGCTAGATGTTATTTTTGGAATATCCTCTTTATTCCTAATTGTTTCCATTTTCATGAGGATTATTAAACTTCATTTGATAAGGTGCTATGGGCCTTGATAGAGATTGATATAAGTGGCAACATGATAATTTGATGGAGTGGTTAATGCTCCATGGACATCCTTGACACCACCTAGAGAGGCATTCGTTTAGATACATTCAGTATCCAAACTTGAATGATCGTTCTAACCTTTCCTTGCTCTTTTTCTTTTCTTCCCTTTCTCTTTTATATATGGTTGTGGATATTTGAGATGTTTTTATTTTCAATCAGTTATCATTTTTAGGAGAAATTTGAGATTTGTTGAGTTGGGATGACTATGATCATCTTTGTTTGCCTTGTGTGTGTTGAGTTTCGTGACTTATTGCTGGTGCCCTTAGTTTTGCAGATACTTATTGGCTATGTTTTTGTTCATAAACATGTGTTGGTAATGTTTTTGGTTTATGGATTGCTATTGGCATGCACACCAAAAAACAATGTCTCATTGTTTTATAACGATTGATGACAAAACTTAAAGACTAACATATCACTTGGAAGCCTAATAACACAAAACATGAACTTGGCCTTACTTTTTAGCAATCCTAGGCCTATGTTGGTGCCTGTCTTACTTTAACTGCTAGATTAGACTAGACCGACCAAGAACCCAACCGGACTCTGATTTTACTTGCCTTGCTGATTTTTCTAGTAAGTAAAATTAGTCGATTGCTAGTTTTGAATGGGTCAATTTCATACGATAAGGGATAAACAACAAAAAGATTTTCTTCATTTAAAATTGAATTTCCTTTTTATTGTATCCCACCCATGTCCTATCCTATTCCTACTATAAATAAAGGGTGACACCTTTAGAGAAAGGGCGAGAAGAAGAGTGGAAAAGAAGAGAGAACATGAGAAATCACAAAAAATAAGGGGAGACTACTTAAGGGACCTTCAAAAAAACAAATGAGCCTTATTTTGCCATCCCCCAACTGCACTTTTAAATATACATTGCTTCTTCCCCCACTTGTGTATCATGTAGGATTTCAATCTTCTTAAGTTAGCTTAGGAGTAAATTAGTGTAGAAGTATTTGAGTTTGTAGCCACATTAACGTTACTTACGCATTCATGTTAACGATTAAGTGCAATTTCATGTTTTTTCTTGCTATTGTTCTTAGTTTAAGCTTTGATTTGCTTAATTTGGGGTTGATTTGATGCATTGACATTGATGATTTAGATCGCAGTATGTTCTTTTAATTGTTTTACCCTTAATCTTTCTAATTCCTTTTGAAATGTTGCAAATTTGGACCTTTTTCTCTCTTTCCAAGTTAGGGTTTCAAAATTCATTTTCGAAAAATTGAGTTTTTAGTTCACCATGGGTTAGACTAGGAGTTATAAGGGTACACCATGACCCAAATAACCGAGATCCACCAAAATGCATCGCTCCAACAATGGACGTCCAACCTCCATGGTTGGATTTCAGGCTATTTGAGATACCTTTTTTTCTCTCTAATCAATATAAGGCTTTTTAAATTAGTTTAATGCCTTGTTAGTTTAGGATTTCTTATTTGTTTTTTGACTTGATGGTTAGAATCATGTTTAGATTAGTTTTATTAGTGGCGCTCACTACAGGAAATAAAGCTACCCTCTACACTTAAATTACACCTTTTCCATGGATATAGGTGTGCCAGACGCCACTCACAATGCTTAAGCCAAGCGTGAAAAGGGTAACAGTGGGAAAAATTTGCCCACTCTTACTAAGCATGGTAGATAATTTCTTTACCATACTTATCAAGCGTGGAAGGAGGACTCTCTGGCCACCCTTGTAAGCATGCGGAGTCTCATGCGCATGTATGTGAAGAAGTTGTGCCTAGCTCCTTTGAATGGATATATGTAAATACTCCTTTTTTTAATTTAAGAAAAACATAACTTAATTTGGCATATGAGTATTTTACACATAATCAAAAATCATTTTTAATTATTACGTAATTATTATTGAATGCCTAGAAATCTATGTAATGTGAAGAAAAAAATAAATCAACTGTATTCTAAGAGAAGAGAATGCCATAAGTGCATAATCGAGTACTATATTATATTGAAATAATTGTCATCATTTACAAATGGAAATATCAAATAAATTAACTAGATGATATTTAAAATTGAAGTATCACATCAAAATAGCATAGAGCCATATTAAGTCTGACAATAGACTATACATCAAGTCTTGATCCAAGAATGACATTGATCTTTCTTTGGCATAAACTAGAAGAAAAAATAGAACTTTGCATTGCATTTGTTCCTTCACCATGCTTTGTAAACTACAGCACATGTCCCTCGTCTTTAGAATACAACACAAGTTAGCAACCCACATTAATTGATCGTCGAAAGAATGGTGTTGAATACATTTCCTCATAAGAATTTCAAGAAAAAAAAGATCATCAAAAGATGCGGACAAGGCAACTTTTAGATCCACATATAAATCATACTTTAAACTAGAATACATTAAATGAATGGGTTATCATACCTCATTATGCCCTTTTCCCTATTCTTTTTATTTGCACAGAGGCAAGCATTTGACCAAAGTTTGTTTACTTAAGGTATTTGGCACCAGGATCTCAACACCTATGTATTTTAAACAACAGAAAAATAAATTTGTTATACTTTTTCAACCAAAATAGTAGGGAGTCATTTCAAGGAAAGACTCAAAAGAAGCACTTAATTGATCAAGAAAAATAAGATACAATAAAGGTCACTTTATAAAAAATTACAATTAAAGGAACTAGTAATTAGCTCTCGTCAATAAGCAAAAAATGACATTTACAGGATGAAGACTAAAAACAGAAGCAGAAGAAAAAGTTATTGCGTCTAACATAGCAAAATTGAAATAGGAAGAATAAAAAATGTGCATAGTGACAAGACCAATCAAACTAAGAAGATCATGGGAAATTCGAAGGATAAACTTTAACAACGTAGCTATACATTACCTCACAAATGATTATGTAATTCTGCCACAATAGAACCTAGCGTTTTTAGACAGCTTCACATACGAATGCTGCTAACATGCCTACTCAAAAGGGCTGCTGACATAAAGTTATACCACAATTTGAAGGGAAAGATGCTCATAGTTTTGTGAAGGCAAACTGCTCGTGACATTCATTATTTATGTCAAACATATAGACTCGTACATAGGCATACCACTATTTTTGACATTAGATAGAGGAAAAGAGAGGAGGAAAACAAGCACAAAAGGTTGATGATCTCAATAAAAATTGATCGAGGCACTGAAGCATATAATGAGAACACAACTAAATAGAAGAGCGTATAAAGACTAAATCAAAATACAGCAAAAATGTATTTAATCTTACCCTTAAAAACTGCATGCCACAAAATTTGTTGTGTGGCTCAGCCAAACGAGATCGAGTATCTAAAGGCATAAGTGTTAGCAATCTTGGAGCAGAGGTTTTATTTCACATATGTCCACTTAATCTTGTCTTAGGCTTCCCATCCTTTTTAGTAAACAAGGTGCAAATTAGGATTAAATCTAACAAGTTAGCCACTGTTCTAATTTGTTTGACGCTGTTCAACTCAATTCCAACAAGTCTAAACATGTACTAGTGTTCTAGTTATCATATTCGAAATAGAAGTACAAGTTAAGACCACTTAGATTAGTCCTAATAGCCCGTAGACAAGTTTAAGTGTTATGATGCATTTGCGTACTTCATCCTTAAACATGCAATTTCCTTGTCTCTTTGGTATGCAAGGACTTGAGCAGCTACTGTAAATAAAGCAAGAAGCTGACTTAAATTTTGATAGCTCTTTTTATAATTTGTCGATTTTGAGCCTTAGTTGCAAAACAGGAAAATTGAAGTGAAGTTAGTGACCATATTGGACCAGTTAACCAAAACATTGAATATCTAGCACATAATGGGATGCATGGACAAAGACATTCAGAATTGAACATGGATTCAAGCGCTTAAAACCAATGCTGTCTATGGTAAAATCATACGTTAAACAAAGGACATTAATTAAATATGTTAGACTTAGAATAACATGTATGAAATGTCAGACACAGAATCGCCTAAAAGGCATAAAATCAATCTTTTTTGAATTAACAATTAAACATTTAGGGGATGGTGAGAGCAACTTAATTGCCCTCGGGAGAAAGATCCAGAGGAATCCTCCAACGCATGTACAGTATTCAACTCACAAGAAATAAATAATAAGCAAATTTTATTACAGAAGTGAAGGTAAATTTTGATCTTCTATAATGAATGATTAAATCTAACCACTAAAATTTTCATGTGAGATACGTCACAGTACGTAATCTACAAACACAATAATTATAGGGTATAGAGTCAACTAAGGATTGGTATTCACATAACTGAATCAAGTAATGATCTCCAAATTTGAAGAGAATAATTGTAAATCTAACCTCTAGAAAATTTATAGTAGTCTTCAACGGTAAGCGTGAGAAAGGAATAGAAAGCAACTATGGCATTGATGCATGGTTTTTTCACGGCGGTGACAGTTACAGTCTAATTGAATGTTGCACCGACTGTGGCATTGACACCTCTATTTCTAAGTTCCTAATTCCCTGATAATCAAATCTAGGGTTGGCGGAATGGGGGTACAGCTCGAAGCATGCGAGGAACACATTCTGATGTGAATGGGATTTTCTTAGCTTTGGCAGTCAAGTTAAAGAAACCCCCAAAAAGGAGCGCTTCGCTCTTGTTTTTCCGAGAAATCTTGTCTAATGATATGAAAATATGCATAAACTATTAAAAAAAAAAAAATACTCCACGGTTAATATCCGTGGGAGGTAAGTCACTGTTCACAAGAAATAGCTCGCCACGCTTAATATGCGTGGACATACCTTAATAGCATAAGAGTGGGCATATTCCCCTCACTTATTTAGTGTGGAGATAGTCCGAGGCAGTCAATTCCGCTTTTTCTCCCACCACACTTAGTCATGTGTGGTTAGATAAGTGTAGAGGAATGACATTTTTTTGGTAGTGGCTTAAGTTGGCCTTTTTTGTATTAATTAGTGTTAATTAATCATGTTTACAATAGGATGAGGCTTGATCAGTAAATAAATCTTGTTTTGTTTTGTTTTTATTGTTTTAGATATAAGCTAATTGAATAATAAATGCCTAGTTTTGTTGCTGTCTCATAGGATGACAATTTCCCCCCTACTATTACATAGAGTGCTTAATAGTTGTCTAAGGCAATGGGATTTTAAGTACCAAGCTAACTATGAAATTCAACTTAAGTGATTGATATCAACTTAGAAGTCAAAGTAAACTCATCTAAAAGGCAAATATAACTAGATTTAATTCAAATGGAAACAATCCGTGGGTTGGAGTTCGATTAATACTATGCCATGTGATTTGGTATTGCACCAACCTTTCCTAGCTTACTTAAGACCTCGGGTTGATTGATTGCACCATCAGAACTCACCATAGCCCTCTTTCAAGGGTCAATGGTTAGTTTAAATGCCTATTCACCTATTTTAATGGGATCGAAACAACTGCACTATTAAAAAAAAAAGAGCAACTGAAGACCTAGACAAGTTCCTAACTATTTTCATGTTGAAAATGCATCTACTCTCTCTCTCTCTGCACGCGCGCATATGTGTGTGTGTATCTATCTATTTATCCCACTATAGGAAGTAGTTTGTAATGCCCTGAAATTTTGGTTACTTATTTGAATTATGTACAATATGTAAATTATGTGTATATTGTATGCATTTTATTTTAGGCACATGTGCATTTTATGTTATTATGATTATTATGTTTTGGAGAATAATTAGGGTATGTATCACTTAGTAGTATTTGCAAAAAAAAAAAAGAAAAAGAAAAGAAAAAAGCAAAGAGGAGTCAAAAAAGATGGCTTGACCCCAAAAAAAAAAAGAAAACACAAAAGGGGGTTCTTTTCTTTTTAAGGTAATAACTAGCAAGGGAAGGGGGCTGTTTTGTTTTCTTCTCCAAACACAAACACATACTTCACACACTGAGAGAAGAAGAAGAAGAAGAAAAGAAGGAGAAGAAGAAGAAGAGGAGGAGGAGGAGAAGAGAAAAAGTTTGGGTTTTGATTTTGACTTAAGTTAAGGTGAGTAATTCTTTTTTTCCTCAACCTAAAATTGATTTGGGCAATATGAATTTGATTATTTATGCTTGCACTTGAGAAATCAATTGAGAATTGAGACTTTGAATTTGATATTTTAGGGCTTGTTTGATTAGAACCTTAATTCCACCCCTTAAAAAACCACCTCTATAAGTTGTATGTTTAATTGTGATTTTTAGATTAATTGGATGTTGCAAATTGATGGTTATGTTCTGAATTCATCCAAGCACATAATATGCTATGGATTTGTGGGTTGATTTCTTGTATTGGTTGAACAAGATGGTAGAAAAATAGAGTGAACTCGGATTTTTTTTTTCCAGATAGCCAGCTACTGTTAGAATTTCTATGAATTATTGGTTGAGCTGAAAATTTCGGAATTTTTACTGTAGGTTTATTACTACGTGTCTAAAATTTCGTGAATTTTTGATATGTGCTTTGTGAGTTATGAATTTTTGATTGAAATTGCCCTATTATGTGGTGTGAAAATTCAGATGATATTTGAATTACTGTGAGCTACTAAGCCAGAGAAAAATTGTGAAACCTTTACTGTAGAATATATGTATTATTGGGCAATTTTACGTAATGTTTCATGAATTTTGGATGTTTAATTCATGGGTTATGAATTTTCGATTAGAATTGTCACGTTTTAGTGCCAATTTTGGCTGTTGTTTGAATTTTTTGGAAATTATTCTTTTGGCCTAAAATTCTGGAAATTTTAATATAGGTTTTCTATGATGTTTAAACTTTGATGGAAATTTTCATGAATTTTGGGAGTGTGCTTCATGAGTTATGGATTTTTGATTGCAACTGTTCTGTTTCAACATATAACTCCGGGTGTTGTTTCACTTTTTTTAGGGGATTGGCTTCTTGGAAAATTTTGAAAATTATATGGTATATTCTTCTTGATATTTGGTATTTTTATGCGGAGTTTCGAGAATTTTTGATATGCGATCTTTGCGTTATGAATTTATTAGTAAATTGGCATATTTAGGGTAATTACGGGTTGTTTGTCTGCATAAATTATATATTGATCATGTTTGTGATGATTTTAGGTGTTGAAGTAGTAAGGTATTGTTATGGATTATTAGAAGCTTATGAAAATTATTTTGGGTGGAATTAAGCCTTATTGTGATTATGTTTTGTTAATATTGTGAAATTGAGCTTCTTTAAAGATAAACATGTGATTATATGGATTATACGATTTCAATAAGTTATGTTTTTGGGAGAAAGTTCATGTCTTGACTGAGGTTATTATAGAGCGTTCTAGAGCTGTGGTCATAGAAGTAGTTGTCTTTGTGTTTGGAGCTGTGTGAGTCATTGGTTGGTACCTTCAGTGGGCACTGCCTGGTTCGCCAATTGACTCTGTGGCTTGTGTTATTTGGGAGCTATATGGGTCTCCGGTACTCCAAGATGTGAATATGACTCATCAGTTTGTGATCTGAGGACCTCTACGTACTTTAGAGCGTTGGGTGCCTGCTTGGTAACATATGAAGAGTTGCGGCTAGCCCACCGTTGGTTGGTACCATATGAATGAGCCGTAGCTGGGCCATTAGGATGTGTTTGTCATCCCTGTGTTGTGATGGTTCTTTGTATGAGTCACGAGTTGATTTCCCCTAAACTAAAATGGCTTGCATTCAGTTAAGAATATGTAATATGTTATGAAATTGGATTTGGTTTGGATTTGGACTTGGATTTGGATTTGAAAAATTATTCAGGATATTTATGAAATTGCGATTGATTTGAACCACATGTGTGATTGATAAATATATTTAAAGAAATATATTATTTATAACACGTATGTGGACTTTTGAATGGAATATGCTCTATATATGCGTTAAGTATGGTTACGAGCGGGCCATTAGCATGATTTAGCAGGCTTTGCTTTTTTTTTTTTTGACTTCAATGAGGATTAGGAGCCCAAGGATATGGTTGGTGTGGGACAACCATGGTTAGTTTAGTGAATAGACTAACAGCAGAGTTTGTTCAGGAACTTAAGTGAAAACGAAAGTACTTGAAATGTACCTGGTACAAGATAAGTACGACTAAGTTAGTCTAATTGCCTACCACATAACAAATATGTGTGTGTATTTGTGAAGTTCGGGAACATGTTGGATATGAAAGATATGAGTTTATTTGGATTTCTGGAGCATAAGCATGTTCTCTTATCGCCTTCTATATGCTATATGATATGTTCTGTCTATATGTCATAAGATACGTATACTGTGTGATAATGTGTTAACCGGTTAATGTGCAAAGTGTAACAGTGAAGAAGGTAAGGGTTATTCACTGGGCTCGGGAAGCTCATGACCTCACCATTTTTCAGGTTTTGCAAGCAAAAAGGGCCCATAGGAGCATTAAGAGAACTAGCTAGCTGTGAAATACTTTTAAAGAACTTAGTTGGAACTACAGGCCTCGTTCTATCTTTATGTTATGGATTATGTTTGGCAAATATAGTTCTGAATGTATTTTTGGTTTGGACATGTGAAAGACTATTAGGAATATGGTTTACGTATGTATATAATGCATGTTTTAGATTGATCCTCGTGAACTTTAATTAGATTTTGATAAGAGCTTCTGCTGCTATCGCCCATTCACATGTTAATTAAGTTTAAGAAATTTAGAGAGCCTTGTGGATGTTTCTGGTAGGACATCCATAGTAGGGGCCTGTCCTCCCTTCGGGCAGGGCATTACAGAAGTGGTATCAGATCAATAATCCTACGACCTCTGACCTATAGGGCTTATGTGCACATGTGATTGACTATTTGTTTGATGATGTGCGATTATGTGAGCTATGTGTGTTTTATGTGAACACCAAGTTTGTGTGATTTGCATTATGACTTTGTTTGACATGGATGGAACTTGAGATTGGAAAGTTGGTGATGATAAGTTTCGAGAACAAAACTTATTTTAAGAGAGGGAGGGTGTAACGCCCCGAAATTTTTATTACTTATTTGAGTTATGTGCAATATGTAAATTATGTGTATATTCTACGCATTTTATTTTAGGCACATGTGCATTTGGTGTTATTATGATTATTATGTTTTGGGGAATAATTAGGGTATGTCTCAGTTAGTAGTTCTTGCAAAAAACAAAAAAGAAAAAGAAAAGAAAAAAGGAAAGAGGAGTTAAAAAAGATGGCTTGACCCCAAAAAAAAAGAAAACACAAAAGGGGGGTTCTTTTTTTTAATGTGATAACTATCAAGGGAGGGGGCTGTTCTGTTTTCTTCTCCAAACACAAACACATAATTCACGCACTGAGAGAAGAAGAAGAAGAAGAAGAAGAAGAAGAAGAAGAAGAAGAAGAAGAAGAAGAAGAAGAAGAAAAAGAGAAGAAGAAGAAAAAGAATAGGAGGAGGAGGAGGAGGAGAAGAGAAAAAGTTTGGGGTTTGATTTTGATTCAAGTTAAGGTGAGTTATTCTCATTTTCCTCAACCTAAAATTGATTTGGGCAACATGAATTTGATTACTTATGCTTAATATTGAGAAATCAATTGAGAATTGAGGCTTTGAATTTGATATTTTAGGGTTTGTCAGATTAGAACCTTAATTCCACACGTTAGAAACCCACCTCTATAAGTTGTATGTTTAATTGTGATTTTTGGATTAATTGGATGTTGCAAATTGATGGTTATGTTTTGAATTCATCCAAGCACATAATATACTATGTATTTGTGGGTTGATTTCTTGTATTGGTTGAACAAGATGGTAGAAAAGTAGGGTGAACTCAGTTTTTTTTCCAGATAGCCAGCTACTGTTTAAATCTCCGTGAGTTATTGGTTGTGCTAAAAGTTTTGAAATTTTTATTGTAGGTTCGCTACTATGTGTTGCAATTCTCTGTAAATTTTCATGAATTGTTGATATGTAGTTTGTGAGTTATGAATTTTTGATTGAGACTGCCCTGTTATGTGGTGTGAAAATTTGGACGATGTTTGAATTACTGTGAGCTACTGAGTTGGAGAAAAATTGTGAAACTTTTATTGTAGAATATATATATTATTGAAAAATTTTAGGTAAAGTTTCATGAATTTTGAATGTTTAATTCATGAGTTATGAATTTTTGATTAGAACTGTCACATTTTAGTGCCAATTTTGGCTGCTGTTTGAATTTTCTGGGAATTATTTGCTTGGCCTAAAATTTTGGAAATTTTAATATAGGTTCTCTATGATGTTTTTCACTTTTATGGAAATTTGCATGAATTTTGGGAGTGTGGTTCATGAGTTATGGATTTTTGATTGCAACTATTCTGTTTCAACATATAACTTCAGGTGTTGTTTCAATTTTTGTGGAGGATTGGCTTATTGAAAAATTTTGAAAAATATATGGTATATTCTTCTTGATATTTGGTATTTTTTTACAGAGTTTTGTGAATTTCGGATATGCAATCTTCATGTTATGATTTTATGAGTAAATTGGCATATTTAGTGTAATGACGGGTTGTTCGTATGCATAAATTATATATTGATCATGTTTGTGATGATTTTAGGCGTTGAAGCAATAAGGTATTGTTATGGATTATTAGAAGCTTGTGAAAATTATTTTGGATGAAATTAAGCCTTATTTTGATTATGTTTTTGTTAATATTGTGAAATTGAGCTTCTTTAAAAATAAAAATGTGATTATATGGAATATACGATTTCAATAAGTTATATTTACGGGGAAAAAGGCTCATGTATTGACAGAGGCTATTATAGAGTGTTCTAGAGCTATGACCATAGAAGTAGTTGTCTTTGTGTTTGGAGCTGTGTGAGCCGCTAGTTAGTACGTTGAGTAGGCACTGTCCGGTCCGCCGATTGACTCTTCAGTTTGTGTTTATTTGGGAGCTGTATGGATCTCTGGTACTCCAGAATGTGAATGTGACTCATTAGTTGATGATTTGAGGACCTCTACGTACTCTAAAGTGTTGATGTCTGGTTGGTACCATATGAATGAGTTGCAGCTGGTCCACCATTGGTTGATACCATATGAATGAGCCGTAGCAGGGCCACCAGGATGTGTTTGTCACCCCTGTATTGTGATGGTTCATTGTGTGAGTCATGACTTGATTTTCCTTAAACTAAAAAGGCTTGCATTCAGTCAAGAATATATGATATGTTATGAAATTAAATTTGGTTTGGATTTGGACGTGGATTTGGATTTGAATAATTATTCAGGATATTTATGAAATTGTGATTGATTTGAATCATATGTGTGATCGATAAATACATTTAAAGAAATATATTATGCGTTTAAAGCACGTATTTTGTAACACCCCAAGTATACATCATCCATTTCCTGTTTCCATCTGCTTAAGATTACCAATAAGATACAATGACTCAATGAACGGGGCGTTACCGCCGTCCATGAAGGACAAGGCTTGCATTAATCATGAAGATTTATCTTAATCCAAAGGTTACCCCATAATAGGGTATACACCATCATAACACCCAAACCATTTAATTATATACAAAAAAGTTCTAACATCCCAAGGATAACACAACCTTACATAACTTGATTCAGAAATACAGTCGCAATATCAAAATACATAATTTAACTTAAATGTACTTCAGCCTCCAAAATACATCACCATATGCTAAGATAGCATCTTAGCTCTCCCACACCGTTAACCACAAGAATGGTTTGTCTCATTTGGCATCTCCGGCCTCCCTGCCCACCTCGGGGTGATTCACTGAACATTTTCCTAAAACAAAACATAAAAATATTTCGAATTGTGAGCCAAAACTCAGTACATGCATCCCTGTACTGTTAAAGGTTCATTGGAAAGAAATTTAGGGCCCACTTGCAATTCATTTTAAGTGAAAACAGGGAATGAGATGTATATAAAACTGTATTGCGGATTATTATCTGCTAGTGCACCCCTTTAGTAACTGTTACGATCTGTGAATAGGTGTACACCTGCCAAGCCGACCGAGGGACCTGGCCTGAAGCCGCGCGGGTAACTGAGGGCAATGCCCTGTAACTGATAACTGACGGGGTCACCAATTATGTGATGAAACACTGATTAAAATGATTCATTGATGTGCTTATCAAAATATTATGATTTTGATAAATGCATGCCGAGTACTAAAGATACAGGCAATAAACGTACCTGGAAGTTTTAAATGTTAATGCACAGAGGAATGAGATATACAAAAGTGAAGAAAAATGGAAGCTTAGGCCTTGATTCTGCTCAAAAGTCCATTACAGGAACATAAGGTTAGAAACGATCATGTTTTCATAACTAATAATTTTAAATAAAACTGGCTTATGAAGAGCTGTTACACAACGGTTCATGAGTAACCAAAAAGACGTTGATGGTAAACTAAAAAAATGAGAAGTGAGACATGGTAGCTAATTTAAAACATTTGGTCTTCAAAGGAGGGTATGGGAAGAATAACCCATAACTTATTGTCCCAACCTCCAAATAGGACGTAAGACCCCAATATAAATAGCTTAGGAAGGCCTCTAAAACTTTCACCAAGGACTCAAAACATGACTCCCATGTTAGGTTTCCTAAAAAGGGGTTAGAACACTAACATGTCAGTTTTAAACCCATCCTGCACAGGTTCGGTAAAATGACCATAACTTTTTCCACAGACCTCGGATTGATGCGATTCAAGAGTCATTTTGAAGCTAACACACTGACCTAGCTCCCCACCAAAAATCAGAATTTTTGGATTGGCCGATCATTACCAGTTTCCTTTCAAAGCCTGCCCTGTTTTTCTGAAAATTCCAGCAGCACTGCTTTAGTGTTTTCCTTCATGTTTTTCACCAATCCTCAACTCAAACTCCTTTTTAAGAGTGTGTAAATATACTTTGGTACATCCCAACCTCATACAAAAACACCATACATAATTTCTTTTCATATTCATATCAAATAAAGCTCCCTTTTTAGTCACATATACTCACACACCACACATTTAGCATTAGTTGGTCCAAATCATGCATTTTGAACAAAACCCTAGCTTTGGGTTAACTTGAACTCACTTCCATCTTTTCCCAAACACCATAAACACCACAACAAACTTCATTATATTAAAACATAAGCCAAAACAAGGATAAAACAAGCAATAAACCTCACTTGAACAAGTAACTTGCATGAACAAGATGAAACCCTAACCCTAACTTCATCTCTACCTTAATCCATCAACAAGAAGGTTCTTAAGACCTCAAAAACAGCATGATCCATCACTAAAACAACCATAAGAAGAACCAAAAATCAACAAGATCAAGAATCAAAACACAAATCAACATAGGGGTCAAAAGAACACTTACTTTGTGCTTGAGAAAGTTGCTAGAAATGATGCTTGATGTCTATGAAAGTGAGAGGGATGTTTGGGGAGGGATGTTTGGTGGGTTTTTTGGTGGTTGAAGGTGGCTGAAATGGTGCTGGTTTTTCTGCTGTGGCCGTGTAGAGAGAAGGAGGAGAGGGAAGAGAGAGAAGCTCACAAAAAGGCTTGGTTAAAAATGAACCAAAATGAAAAAGTTTACAATTTATATTTCAATTTACTTGGCTGAAAATTGAAAGAGAAAAGTCAAGAAAAGCATGCTTGATTAAGGCTTAATTAAGTGAGATTAGCTAAACAAATGAGGTTCAAGACTTGTTGCATCGCAAACGGCCCTAAATGGGCTTGGTTTTGAGAAAGAACTGAAACCGAGTGCGTTTGTGAAATATATTTTTTTTTTTTTCAAAAGTTTGTGATTGTCCTAAAAATAATTAAATCACTTAATTCATAAATATCAAGGTCTAATTTCGATGATTTCACAAAACAAAACTCGAATTGCAAGGTGAGGCTCATTAGATTTTTCCACTTGAAATAACAAAGGAAACAATGATTTAAATGCGACGAAATTAATCACATAGATTAATGAAAAGAATAAATATAATATAGGGTTGGACTATTACATATTTGGACTTCTGAATGGAATATGCTTTATGTATGCATTAAGTATGGTTACGAGCAAGCCTTTAGCATGATTTAGTAGGCTTTGCTTTCTTTTGGACTTCAATGAGGATTAGGAGCCCAAAGGACATGGTTGGTATGGGACAACCATGGTTAGTTTAGTGAATAGACTAACAACAGAGTTTGTTCAGGGACTTAAGTAAAAACGAGAGTCCTTGAAACATACCTGGTATGGGATAGGTACGACTAAGTTAGTCTAACTGCCTTCCTCATAACAAATATGTGTGTGTTTATGAAGCCTGAGAATATGTTGGATGTGAAAGATATGAGTTTATTTCAATTTCTGGAGCATAAGTATGTTCTCTTATCGCCTTTTATATGCTATATGATATGTTTTGTCTATATGTCATAAGATACGTGTACTGTATGATTATGTGTTAATCGGCTAATGTGCAAAGTGTAATAACGGGGAAGGTAAGGGTTATTCACTGGGCTCGGGGAGCTCATGACTTCACCATTTTTCAGGTTTTGGAAGCGAAAAGGGACCACAGGAGCAATAAGAGAACTAGCTAGCTGTGAAACACTTTTGAAGAACTTGGTTGGAACTATAGGCCTTGTTGTATGTTTATGTTATGAATTATGTTTAGTAAATACAGTTTTGAATGTAATTTTAGTTCGGACATGTGAAAGACTATTAGGAATATGGTTTAAGTATGTATGTAATGCATGTTTTAGATTGACCCTCCCGAACTTTAATTAGATTCCAAATAAGAGCTTCCGCTGCTATCGCCCATTAACAAGTTAATTAAGTCTAAGAAATTTAGAAATCCTTGTGGATGTTTCTAGTGGGACATCCACGGTGGTGGCGCGTCCCGCCCTTCGGGCGGGGGCATTACATAGTTGTACCTTTTAGTATAACTAAATGCACCAAATTTGGATGAAATGCTCTTTCAAACCTTTCATTCAACAGATGGTAGGTACAAGAAGAAACCCTCAATTTTAGGCAAGTCAACAAGATTAATTACAGTACAAGTTCATTTAGGCATAATACAATCTAACCTAAGCAGTTCAGGGGTTTAAACACAAATTATTATAAAAATCACTAGACAACTATTGGAAAAAAGCAAATAACTAGATAACTATTGGACACTAATTTATCGTATTTTACGAGCCTCTTTCTCCTAATTTTAGCTCATATAATAATATAATCCTTAGGATTTTTACTTGTTTTATTTACTTTGGTAGGTAATAAATTCAATCAAGAAAGTACCGCACAAAGGAGTAAAAGAGGATCAAAAAGGAGGAAAACAAGACACCGGGCGACAGGCAACCATCGACTGCATAACGGCTGCCGCCACCACACTGCAGCATTAGGCAGCGGCTAGCGACAGCCAGCTATCGGCAGTTTCCAACTCAATCGTATTTTCGCGGCCCGTTTCTGTCTCCTATAAAAGGCTATGCTTCGAGACCTTTTGGGGTTCCTCTCCAGCGATTTGTAAGATAGATTTAGTTTAGGTTTTAGCCAATAAAAATCTCAATAGCAGGATTAGATTTATAGATTAGTTTTTATTTTGGATTCAAGCTTGTAGATTTCAAGTTCATTCAATCAGTTCGAGCCTATGTTTCCCTTTTCTCTCTCTCTTTATTTCATGTTTGTTCTTATTCCTGTAATCTTGTTAGTTTAGTTGATGTTTAGTCTAACTATTTGATTTTTATTATGATTTCATGTTTGGTAGCTATTTCAATCTATGGTACACTAGATTTACTCCTCTGATTTCATGTTTGATTCTTTATTTGCTAGCTTAGGTTTAAATTGGGGCTTTTATGTTTTGTGTTAATTGGTTATTAATTTTGGTTGGATTGGATTGTGACTAACCTCTTGAAGGCTAATTAATCTAGAATTAGGCCTAAACACACCCAACTTATGCTTTCAACGTAGAGTTTTCCCTCACGCCCGCCAAGTATTCGATGAAATGCTTGAGAGAGCTTTCATCTATATTTTTAGGCGATTGACTTATGCCGAGAGGCAAGGTCAATTAGCTATTGTGGGAGAGGGGATAGCCGGGTTCGGGACATGAAAATAGTGCCGATCCTAGCTAGGTATAAGGGTTGCTAATTTTGCGGTCTAATATGAAAATAGGTGGTTAGACTAATTAGGCTAGCTCGTGACTCTTGAGAGAGGGCTTGGGAGGTCTTCGATGGTACAACCGACCATCTCTTGTTTTTAGTATGAGGTTGGGCAGGTCAGGACTCACCTCGACTAGTTAGTTTGTCAATTGATCAAATCATAGTCTCAAGCCACCTCTTTCTCTCTTATTAGCTTAGTTTAGCCTTTTTTTCATTTCCTTCCTTCTTGGCTTAGATTGAGTCGCTCTAACTAATCTCGGTACTTGAAACCCTACTCCCAGTGGACAATACCCTAAGTGCTCGACGATAAAACCTTGCACTTGAGGTTATAAATATTAAAACTCGAATTCTTCCCATCAAGTTTTTGGTGCCGTTGTCAGGGAGCTGGCACTTTTCAATATCGGGGTTTGCTTGTGCATTCGAGGCTAGGCCTTTAGAAAGTCCGAAAAAATTTTAAAAATCAAAAATTTGAAAAAATTCAAAATGGTTATTTTCCATTTTCCTCAATTTGAGTATGAACCTTTTTAGCAATACTTGTCTAGATTGAATAATTATCGTGCTCAATATGTACATTTCACTTATAAAAAATGAGAAATATGTAATGTCATGCTTGAGGGGATAACACATGAGACCCGTGCCACCCTTAAGTCCATGTGTTATGCTATGTGCTATTCAACTGTTGATGACATGTGGGATTTGTTTGAGTCTCTAGCTTGGCATCAATCGCAATCTGATGATGCTAGGGATCCATATCATCACTACCAATCTTACCCTCATGTGTTGTGCTCTTATTGCCAATCTTTTGACCATGATGTGCATTTGTGTCCCTATTATGATATCTCTGATGAGTGTTATGCTATACTTAGTGCCATGATAGAAACAATGCATGAGCGACATACAGACTTTGTTAGTGAGATGAGGGAGTGTGGCCTATTGCACGAGACCGACCCTATTCTAGCCTCCCCTAGACTAGAGGTTAGTCTTTATGATGATTGCGAGTCTTCCCTTCCCTTAGAGTGAAGTTTTGTTGATGATATACCTTCCACCGACCTAGAGGAAGTGTTCAACCCTCCCTTGACCTCTTCATTACCTATTGTTCCATCCTCTCCTAGCACACCCATAGGCACTACTGTTAGTTCTTTGACCTTACATGCTTCTCCCCTCCCTTTAGCTCAATGCAAGGGGTTAGAGATGGGTGATCCGTTTAGGGGTGATATTAGTGTTTTGGAGGATGATTTTCCTACTTGGCCGAAAGAACCTACCTTAGTTGAGTCACATTTTGAGGAGGCTCCTTTCGAGGAAATATGTGATGATAGTTTGGTGGTTAGTGCCACCCCTAGCATTAAGCATATCAACCTAATTTACACCGAGCCACTTGACTTGACCCCCATTTCATCCCCATTACTTCCCACCACCCCCTCTCACTTGCATACATTCCATGAGTCCCTAGGTGACATTAGCGGGTATAATCCCTCCTTTGCCCTTTATTGTGCGTTCCTAGAAGACGTGCCTAGGAAGACCCTGTGGAGTACTTTCTTTGATTATGCTTTTGATTTTCCTGTGGCATTTGATGAGTTTGAGAGGGCACTGACTTTCTTCCTATGATCTTATTAGTGTTCTCTTATTTGCACCAGTCTGAGATGCATGCAGCAGCGCATGACAAGCCCCTATGAGCTTTGACAGCATCCGAGTTAGCGCCTCGAGACCCGAGCGATGATGAGGAGTGGCTGCTACTCCTCAGGCCTCCATAGCACCAACCTAGAGAGGTGTCATTCGGGTACAATCAGTACCCGACCTAGTATAATTATTCTCACTCTTCTCCCTTCTTTTTATTTTCTTTCTTTTTCTTTTTGTTTAGTTATGGATATTAGGTTTGTTTAGTTGTGGATATTCGGTTGAGTTTTTATTGGTGATCAACTTTGAGGTGAAATTTAGGACACTGTGGAGCTGATTGATGGCTATGATCACCTTTGTTTGTTTTTGTGCATATTTGCGTTTTGTGATTGGTGGCATTGTTGGATTTTTATATATTCTTTTTTAGTGGTGTTAGTTTTGTACATATATGTGGTCTTGTTGTTGATTTGGTGAGATTGTGTTTTTAGGAGAGTGTGTTAGCTTGTGTATATGTGTGTAGGTTTAGTGTTCTTGTGTGATTTCATTTTCTCTGTTTGTGTGTGTTTTGGTGGTGGTAGCGACTCCTTAGCTCCTAATTAGGACATTGTGAGATTTCGGTGTGGGTGTGGGAAGTCATATACCTTTTTATTGTGTATATTTTTGGAAAATTGTTTAATTTTTAAATTTTTGTGTAGTTTTTCTTCTTAGCTTTGGGGTGCTTTTGTACCATTGTGATTAGGTTTTGATCTTTGATAGCTTGGTTGCTAGCTTGTATATAGGTCGAATATGTATGATAGAACACTTGTCTACAATGTGATTTATAGTCTCTCATAATAACCCCATTTCACATGTGCGGTTTTGTGCTTACCTTGTACACTTAACCATTGTCTTTTGGTGTTAGTTGTTGACATTTGGATTTGGGGACATTCTACTTGGTTACTTGATGTCTAGTTTTGTCTTCATTATGAGAAAAAGAAAAAAAATGAGAAAAACAAGAAGTGCAAAAATGAGCGTAACTCCGGTACCTCTATTTGGGCTTGAATAAGTGCTTTGCACATCCAAATAAAACCCGTAAATAGAGAAGAAGCTCGAATATGTACTAAGTTATTCCTTCAGGAGTTCAAGTCCTAATAAGCCAAGAATTACCCACCTGGGCAAAGGAGCATAAGGGGAAAAGAGGAAAAAAAGAAAGGAAGAAAAGAAAAATAAAGGAGAAAAAAATAAAGTCATAAACCAAGTGGAGATGATCTTTTGCCTAGTTTTAGCCTAGCATTAAGAGTCAATACACTTTGCACGGAGCACCAATGTGTACAAATCATGTCATTGTGTTACGTGGGATAAAAAATGAGAGTCGGGGTGCATTTATAGTCTATGTGTATCTTAAATGTATGTTTTGCTTGTATATGGCTTGGTAGCTAGGTTGTTAAAGCGATAAAATCGGTCTAGATACGTACATATTTTCCCCTTTGCCTTATATATATGCTTTGTTTTGAAAAGTCTAAAAATATTTCAAAGATTTTGTGGGCATATCTTTTGCAAATCTTCACGAGACCTTACTTGTCTACTTGGGGGAACCAAGGGGTTTAAAGGGCTTGTTACATGTGCTAAATGCAACCGTGACTCCTACGAAAGTGAGTTAGGTTCTTAGGTTAGTTTTTCTTTTGTTCTACTCGAGGTCGAGCAAAAGATAGGTGTGGGGCATTTGTTGGATATTAAATTGTCGTATTTTACAAGTCTCTTTCACCTAATTTTGGCGAATAAACTACACAGAGGTACCCTCAACTTAGTGTAAACCATTTTAAGGACCCTTGCTTTTTAAAACTAAATATAAAGTACCTTGTCTTTTAAGGTGACTATCAGAAAGGCCCTCGAATTTTTATTTGAGCTATTTTCTACACCCAGGCACTATTATAGTTTGCAAAGCACGCTCAAAAACTCTTTATATTTGCAAATCTACCCTCAATTCTTAAAAACTTACCTTCGAAAAATCTAAATATGTGTTTGTGATATTTTGCCCACTAGTATAACTTGAGGCCCTCTTTCAACTGGTATCAGAGCCATGTGCACAAAAATAATTAAGATAATTAAGCTAATTAATGACTAATTAAGCCAATCAATTGTGATTAATGCTTGAATTATCACCTGCTTGCCCTAGTCCTAATTATGCACATATTGTTCACTCACCTGAAGGTATTACCTTACTAGCACCTCAATTAAACTATATCACTGATATAGTTTTAGAATTAAAAGCCGAATTAGTGAAAATTAAGACTGTACTGAATGAACTTAAGAATCAGTTAACTGTAGTTCATCTTTCTCTTATTAACGAAGTTAGGCATAGCAAAAAAGCTACTCCTAGTATTAGTACTCCTTTTCAACATAAATATCCTTTCCAAAATCCAAAAAACAAGTTTCCATTTACTTTGCAAGAGATAAAAATCTAAAAAGAAGTAAGAAAACAATCTGGTGAAAAAGCGACCGAAAGGAAAGAAAAAGAAGATGGAGTATGAACAATATACTCTTGAAGAGCTACAAAAAATGTTTGAAATAGAGCAAAATTCGGAAGAATTAAACAAAATCATGGGCTCAATTAGTGATAAAAATGGCATTTTGTCTGATTTTAATGAAGAGACCAATAATGTCTAATTAGAAGAAGAAACATATCAGCAGATGAATTTGATTAAATTAGAGGATCTCAATGTGTTACCACTAGAAGAAATTAGTAGAAAACTTCATAAGAAATATGGTAAATTGACTACTAAAAATGAAATCAATGAGATTGGAAAAGAAATCGACCTATATGAAACATAGAGACTAATCTAGTTAAGAATGTCACTCCTAAACCTGAAGAATTTGGTGAACCATCTAGAAGAAATACTCATTTCCTAAGACCTAGGTACGTTCCAGCAGGACGTGCAAGCAATTTTTTCTTTCGGGTTTATCCCAAGGAAAACCACGACCTATGAAGAAATTGGCCTTATCCCAATTAGCCAAAGTGGATATATCTTAAACATTGATCGAGCTCGTAATAGAGAAGAAATATTTGAGCACTGAAAAAGAAGAATGAATAGTGTCTCAAACCTAAATACTACGTAGACTGCAGTAAACTTTCTAAATTATATCGAGCATAGTTTCTCTGGCACTGTAGCTGACTGGTTTGATACATTAAGTGAAGATGATAAAAATACATTAAGAATAATGGAAACACCAACTGCTATGTTCAGAACTTTGTGCAAAGAAATTGAAACTGAATTCATCGGAGCTAAACTTGATTATAAAGAAAAGGCAAAAGAATGGCAAAGAAAGATTAACAACATAGAACTATGAGATATGAGATATCTAGAAAATTATATTGCTGAATTCAGTCAACACTACTATAAAATTGGGTATAATGAAATAACTTTTGTATGTTCTATGACAAATTGCCATATCCTATGAATTCTATAATTATTGAAAAATACATGGCATGGCTTAAACGAACAGATGTTGTTGATACCCTTAGTTCAAGAATTTCCTATTTACGAAAATGGATCAATGAACAATGTCTTGATCTTCAAAAGCAAAATAATATTAAGAAGTAGTTCTTAACTTACTAGGATTCACCTCACCAATGGGGAAAGGAACCTGAGAAAAGAAGAAAAAGAAAATTCTATAAGAAAAAGAGTTTTAACAAGAAGAGAGGCGAAAAGTATAGAAGAAAATATTATAACAAACCAAGTCCTAAAAAACGAAGATTTTTCAGGAAAGCTACTTATTGCCTTGCAGGAAAAAATAACTGCAAATGCTGGGCATACAGAGAAGCAGGGCATTATGCTAATGAATCTAAAAATAGGAAGAATACTAAATTGATTGATACCTTGGAAAGCCTAGACTATGTTGAGCTTAGTGAAGAAGACATTAGACCTAGCCTTAAGTAACAACAAAGGAATTGTTGAAATTATACTAGATAATGAATATGAAGAAAGTGATTATGTTGAGCTTAGTGAAGAAGACATTAGACCTAGACTTAAGTAACAACAAAGGGATTGTTGAAACTATACTAGACCATGAATATGAAGAAAGTGATTATGAAGAAACAAGTCATATGATAGAAAGTAGTTTGGTTAGCCTTGGTGATCTTCAAGGAGAAGAGTTTGTTATAGACAATGATCATGAAGAAGTCAAAGGAGATTGGGTTTTTCCCATAATCCAAAAAGACATGATCTATACAAAATTCATATTTCAATTAATAAGTAAATACGTATGTGAAATGATAGAAGGAGATTGTAAGATAAAGGATTGTGAGTATGATGATGGGCAAGTTAATCTCATTAATTGGGAGAATATCTTTAAGCATAACAAGGATAGAAAGTATAGGTATATCCATGTCAAAAGTGTCCAAGTCCAAATCACTCCATTACAATATTATGGTAAAGATATTGATCTTTATACTTTACTCTATGATATTAGGCATATCAAATTTAATAATCAAATTATCACAGGGATAAAAACTATTTTATGTAATGGGTCAGTAGGATTCAATTGTCGATCTGGAAATTATGTGAGTCTAAAAGATAAATTTGCTAAAAACTTCCTATCCCTTAAGATAAAAACAGTTGCGATGGATATGAAAAGAGGAGGATATCCCTTAAGGATATTTTAGAAAATTATCTATAAATTAGATAATACAATAGACCCTAAGACTAAGGTGACAATGATAAAGGCAGAGAAATTCAAAAGTCCTACCCCCATGGAAAAGATCCAGATGCTTAAATCCAATGCTTGGCATGCTCAGTGGATATCTACTTTTGCCAACCTACACAGATTAATAAGAAAAATATAATAAAAATTGATAAGGAGGGCAAAATCATCATTAAACCCTAATTATTAAGAAGTATGAGTACAAGGTCAGACTGGGGAGAAGGATCTTTATCAGCTACAGAGGAGCTTAAAGAAGATGATGCAATTAGCATGACCAGTAAAATAAGTAGAATGAGTTTTGAAGCTACAAGACCCAATGTAGATCGAATTATGAGTCTAGATAGAAAGGTCATTGGGTATAGAATAAGAACAGCCAGTGGACCAATTTATAAGGATGAATTAGTCAAAAACATGACCATAGAGATATGCTATGAAGGTACCAATACAAACCCTAATAGCATCTATATCCCAATAAAGGTGTGTTTAGAAGGATATAATAAATATGAACTGTATGCTTACATAGATAGTGGTTATTCTGTATACTTTGGAAAGGAACATTATTTCCTGAGTTTATGTGGAAAAGAGCTAAAAACAATTTACAAGTAATGATAGCTGATAATAGTATTATAAGCCACAATGAAGCCATAGAATTAGGAGGAGTTCAGTGCATTATACCAGTTCTATGGGCTACTGATCAATCCTCTCATGATATGATTGTTGGAAATAATTTTCAAAGATTATATTCTCCATGCACCCAGACAATAAATTAGATAATATTCACAATTAATGATCACTCAGTTCCTATTGAAAAATTAAGTAAGGCTTGCACTCATACGAAAATTGAATTTACTCGCAGCCAGCGTGGTGAAAAGGTAATGCCAGCACAACATGAAGTAGCGTTGACAATCTCATTGCTCGAATTATCTATTAAAGAACATATTGTTGAACAACAAGAAAAATTATGTAAGGAACTCTGCTCTGATAATCCACTAAAATTTTGGGATAAAGATAAAATATTTGCTAAAATTACTCTACTAAATCCCAGCACTATTATTTGAGTCAAATAAATGGTGTATACACACCAGGATATTCAAGAATTTGAAACAAATCAAAGAACTTCTAGATAAAGGATTAATTAGGAGTAGCAAGAGTCCTTACACCAGTCCTGCTTTCATGATAAAGAGTCATGCTGAAGAAAAAAGAGGAAAAGCTAGAATGGTAATCAACTACAAAAAGCTTAATGATAATACTATCTTTGATGGTTATTATATTTCTAACAAAACTGTCTTTTTCAATAGAATTCAAGGAGTATCCTGGTTCTCAAAAATGGATTGCAAAAGCGGTTACTGGCAGATAAAAATGGATGAGGAAAGTATTCCTTTAACTGCATTTAGTGCCCCACAAGGATATTATGAGTGGATAGTAATGCCATTTGGTCTTAAAAATGCACCCCAAATATTTTAGAGAAGAATGGATAACATCTTCAAAGACTTTAATCATTATTGTTTAGTTTACATTAATGATATCCTTGTCCTTTCCAAAACCATAGAGTAGTACAAAGAGGATATATTAGCTGTCACCCAAAGATGCATTAACCATGGTATTATACTTGGAAAAACAAGTGCATTTATGCTGAACAAGAAATTGTATTTTTAAGCTTAGAGATAAAAGCCGGACAAATTATTCTACAAAAGCATATTCTGGAAAAAATAGAAAATTTTTCTGAAAAAGTTGAAGATAGGAAGCAACTAGAAAGGTTTCTTGGATGTCTTACCTATGCTTCAGATTTCATTAAAGATTTAGCTAAGCTAAGAAGATCATTGTAGCAGAAACTCAAGAAAGACGTAAGTTGGACATGGACCGCTAACGATACAAAGATTATTCAAAACTTCAAAACAATGTGCAAAAATCTTCTTGTTCTTAATTTACCTAATGAAGGAGATGATTTAGTTCTTGAGACATATGTCAGCAATGAGCACTGGAGTGCGGTACTCAAAATCAAAGCAGGCAAAAAACTCTGCAAATATTATAGTGGAAGCTTCAATCAGGTAAAATGTAACTATCCCACATTGGAAAAAGAAATCCTTGCAGTCATAAGAGGAATTGAAAAGTTCTTAATTTTTTAGCTCCAAAACCTCTTCTTATTTGAACTGATTACAAAGGAATACTTGGTTTTGTGAAAAAGAATTTATCAAATATGCAAACGTAAGGGCAACTCCTATATTGGCAATTATGGCTTAATCAGTTTTTCTTCTTTATTGAACATATACAGGGATCGAAGAACTCTCTACAGACAGTCTAACTTGAGAATACACCAATGGTGATCATCAAAACCGACCTCTTACTAGAAAAGGAGGAAATCCTTAGCAAAATGCCATTCCTACTAGAATGGGTTACACCTTCCAATAAAGTCCTTATCGATAACCTAGAATTCCATACTAAAAGTATATCACGTTTTGGTCTACTATCCATTGCCTACCTAAAAGCCTAAAGATTTTCCCTTCTAGAGTTACAAATTAGTTACCTTCAGAGTCCTTATGATATTCAAGAAAAAAATAAGTTCTCATGTTCGAGAAAAATGGTTCAACGAGTGGTATGCAGCCTGCATTGACTTTTATCATCACTATTCCTATGATATTTAGTAGTCTTGGAGTACAACGATCTTTTTCCCCGATAAATCTGGAGTTCGTAGTATTTGTTTTCCAGCAAATTCATTATCTCCAAATGATCTTGTCTTTAAAGCCTGGAAATACGGGATGGTACTTTACTTCACAGAATCCCCAGATCCAAAATTCCCATTTTTCTCAACCTTAACTAAATTCCAGCAATGTATGTTCAAAAGGATCCATTAGATTCTTACATCTCCTAAGGGTCCAACAAAAATTCTAGTTCGCAGATGCCTAACTTTAAAGGTTTATAGCCCTCTAATTAAATATGAAAATAGAAAAGCCAATCCAGCCCATTATCTTGTCCAAATTCTCAATGATCAACGACAAAATTGGATTCTTGGAAATCCGGTACATCTAGTTATTGATCCTACTTTATCAAGAGCCATTGGATTTTTTAACATTTATCATCAATGTTGGACATTAATCGAACAAGGAAAAATATTAATGCATTGTGGAAACACTACTTTTGCCTGTAATAATGAATTTAAAGACTACATGACGGTGGACGGAGTAGTGTTAGAAGATACCTTTGATTATCTCTTTGATGTTGGAGCTTGAAAATTCTTATCAGAAAAAGGGAAAAAAATATCTCCTTGAATTATTTGAAGAATGGGATCCAGAGCATCTTAAGCAACTTGATGAAGAGTATGATGATTATCCAGATAACGATGGTCTAGAAGATATAATTGGAGATAAAGGAATGCAGAATCTCAATAATGATAACTAGTCTTGTCATCATTAAAAGTTCTGAAAAGTGGCAGCTTCATTATTGTACTATTTTAACAAGTGTCTGGTCTGTAAAATAAAGTGTGTACTATGGAGTCAGTATGTACTGTAGTCATGTGAAAAATCTTTATATACTGTAGCCATTATGGCATCCTATGTACCCCATCCCCTCTATAAATAGAGAGGTCGAGTGCTGAGAAGGGATACGGTCATTTGTGCATTCTTGAGCAAAAGAGAAGTTGGGATCCTCCATTTCTTTATGAGCAAGCATCTCTAATGATCTTAGCTTAAATCCCTCTTTAAAGCTTTCCATTGTAATATTTCTACTTTCAAGCTTTTAATAAAAGAAGTTTTCCAGTAGGAAACGTTATCCAATTAAACCTTGTGTCTTAAATATTATAATTTCTTGATTAAAGTTCCACTATCCTTGAAAAAGATTAAAAACTTGATTAGTGACTATGGTTTGAGGTAGGAAACAAAACATATCTGTGCTGTGCCTGATCTACGGAAGGTGTGGTTGGGATTAGCAATCTCTGTTAACTTGAAGCTAGAGGAATGCCAGGGTCCAGCGTCGAGTAAATTCAGGTAACGGTCAAAAATCTCTAATTAAGTTTTAATTATTTTTGCTAAGTATGGTGGGCCTATAACCATAGAAAAATATAATATATAAGATACAAGTAGTAGATTGTGATGACTAGTACCAGTAAAGGCATTATAAGAAGTTTAATTAGTTAAAACAAGCAAATTTTCTGAAAAAATCCCTAAAAATAGCTTATTTACACGTTTTTTCTATTCTAGGAACTATTCTACAATTTCTAACAGTTCAAGGACTAAAATAATAAGAAAAGGGACCTAAAAATTAGTTTTCTGAAAACATAGGGTATCCTAGAATTAGTTTTGAAAAGGCAATGGCCTAAAAATAGTTACCCTTGAACTTAGGGACCTGAGTGTCAGTAATTCAATTTTGGCTCGTATAATAATATAATTTTTAGAATTTTTGCTTGTTTTATTTACTTTTGTAGGTAATAAATTCAATCAAGAAAGTACTGCGCAAAGGAGCACAAGAGGATCAAAAAGGAGGAAAATAAGACATCGGGCGACGGGCATCCGTCGACTTCACGACGGCTGCTGCCAGCACACTGTAGCACCAGGTAGCAGCTGGCAATGGCTACCTATTAGCTTGGTGATAGCAGGCGACAGCCAGCCGTTTCCCGTGCGATGGCCGTTGGCACTTTCCAGCTCCCTTGTGTTTTCGCGGCCCGTTTTTGTCTCCTACAAAAGGCTTTGCTTCAGGACTTTTTGGGGCTCCTATCCGACAATTTTTCAGACAGGTTTAGGTTAGGTTTTAGTCAATAAAAACCTCAATAGAGGATTAGATTTATAGATTAGATTGTATTTTGGATTCAAGCTTGCGGATTTCAAGTTCATTCAATCAATTGAAGCCTAGGTTTCCCTTTTCTCTTTCTCTTTATTTCATTGTTGCTCTTATTACTCTTGTTTTAATCTTGTTAGTTTAGTTCATGTTTAGTCTAAATATTTGATTTTTATTATGATTTCATGTTTTGTAGTTGTTTTAATCCATGCTACACTAGATTTACTTCTCTAATTTCATGTTGATTTCTTTGTTTGACAGCTTAGGTTTAAGTTGGGGCCTTTATGTTTAGTGTTGATTGGTGATTAATTTTGGTTGGTTTGGATTGTGACTAGCCACTTGATGGCTAATTAGTCTAGGATTAAGCCTAACCACACCCAACTTATGCTAACGTGGAGTTTTCCCTCACGCCCGCGAAGTGTTCGATGAAATGCTTGAGAGAGCTTTCATCTATATTTTTGGGCGATTGACTTATGCTAAGAGATGAGGTCAATTAGCTAGTGTGGAAGAGGGGATAGTCCGGTTCAGGTCATGAAAATAGTTTCAATTCTAGCTAGGTCTAAGGGTTGCTAATTTTGTAGACCAATTGGGCTAACCTCATAAAAATAGGTGGTTAGACTAATTAGGCTAGCTCATGATCCTTTAGAGAGGGCTTGGGTGGCCTTTGATGGTGCAACCGACCATCTCTTATTTTTAATAGAGGTTGGGTAGGTTAGGACTCATCTCGGCTATTTAGTTTGTTTAGTCAAATCATAGTCTTTTCCTTTTATTAATTTAGCTTAGCCTTGTTTTCATTTCCTTCCTTCTTAGATTTAGTTGCTCTAGCGAATCCTGGTACTTGAAATGCAACTCCCAGTGGACAGCAACCTGAGTACTCGACGATAAAACCTTGCACTTGGGGTTATAAATATTAAAACTCAAATTCTTCCCATCAATAACATAAAGAGAAAGGAAAAGCAGAACTTAGGAATAGATGATAGGAAGATGATCAAACTTCAACAATCAGCTATATCTTCAAAACTAACATGATTCTCTACTTTTTCTCTTTAAACTAAATCCAAAAAATAACATGAAATGAAAGATGATCTAAAAAGAGTGCCAAAAGGGTTATACATATGCCCAAGCAGCATAAAAGTGGCAAGGTCGTGTCCATGCTGGAAATCGCATCGAATTACAACAAGAAATTAACATTGTCACACCAAGTGATATATAGCGACGATCGTTCGAAGATCTAGTTGCACCACAAGCACAATTGCTTAATGTTCTGTCACTTATTGGCGTGTAATATGGAATTATCTTACACATGATGGGTGGCCAACATGCAGCTCCCACGAGCTGGTTTTGCAACTTCATGAATTTCTAACATATGACAAACTCCACCTTTAAAATTATTACTAACCCCAATTCAATAAGCTGTTAGATCAAACATTATTTCTAACTAATTAGATCAAATAAAAATCCTAGAAATTAGAATATTTTACAAGAAAATACCATGTAAATGTCGATATACAACATAACATTTTGGGACCAGCAAATACTTTTACACCAATCTCTTTGCTCGTACTCAAGCAAAATCATATAAAACCAACTAAATCTACTTCCATAGAAAAAAACATTATTGCATTTAGCATATGTAACAATCCCTTCAAACCTCTAGATTCCACATAGTGGATGAGTGTATCATGATGACACAACTTGTACATCTTGGTGCATTAGTGCAAAGTCTATTAACTCCTCATTGATAGCATAAAACTATGTCCAAGCTCATCTGCGTTTGGATAAAGGACTTTCGTCTCCACTTGGCTAAGTGCTTCCCTTTATTAGGTGTGATCAAACTTACCTCTCTTCACTCTATGTTTTTTTTTCTCTTCTTCTTTTTTTAATGATTATATCCTTGTGCTCATTCGCTTGAGTAGCACATGTAGCAGATCTCTATCAGGTTCTTACCAAATGTAATCAAGATAGTTTAGGGCCCGAGTAACTAAGTACTCCTCAGGTTTTAGACAGAGCTCCAAGAAGAATGACTTAGAACATACTTGGGTTCTTTCCACCTTTGGGGGGGGTTATCATGTTGTTCATAGCTCTTGCTATACCCCAACTAGAGGTACCAGAGTCAAGTTCTCACTCTCACTTTCTATTTTTCCTTTTTTCTTCTTTTTTTTTATTTCATCTTTGTGAACTCATAAGCTTGGCTAGTGAAGTTGAGCATCCTCAAATCCCAATGTTATCATCTAACACTAGGAGAAAATGGCCAAGTGAGCAAGATAGTTACGAGCATGCCATGATGATATAAGTCTCAAGGGTAGGAACAACCCAAGCTAACTTACAACAAAAACACAACCAAGACAAGTGGAAAACTCACGAACCAAGGGGGCACGACCGTGCTTAATGGCACGGCCGTGCTTAATGGCACGGGGTGACCGTGCTAACTTGCTGCCTAGCTCGCCTAGTTTGTGATTTTCACGGTTTTGACATGGCTTTTGTTTTTGGGCTCAAAACTGAATCAAAGCAAGAATTCTTGGCCTTGATTAAGCTTGAAATGAATATGAAAAGAAAAAGAGAAGAGAGGAATGAAGTTCACTGATTAGAACATGAGAAAGGAGAGCTTTGGTTTAAGGAACCCAAAGCTAACTTCATGAACTTTAAGTGAATTCAGTGGAATCTAGATAGTTCTAAGCCTTGTGATTAGATAAGATACACCACTAATCACTTAGCTTAGGGCCCTTAATCTTTGATTAGGATAAGATACACCACCTAATCAATGGTTAAGACTCACTTGAACACCACCTTAATCGGCCTAATTAAGGATAAGCAAGTTAAGTGTTTAAACACAACCAAGACACAAAGTCTTTTCGGTTTTTTTATTCACACGCTTCATTTTTTACAAAAAGGGAAGCAAAGGCATTTATAAAGCCCTTGGTTACATGAAAACAAGCCTTCCTTCTAGGCAAGGAAAGGTATTAAAACTAATCCTATGCTTAAGCACACGGTTTAAGCTTAAACATGCATAATCTGAAAGTTTAAGCTACAAAACACAAGATTTCTCTTTTAAACTCTTTCCTAAGCATTAAGAAACCTTGTTGACTCAATTTCCCTTCAACGAAGGTAAGAGAGGCACGGCTGCCACTTCAAAAGAGCTTTGAATGCATGGCTGCCAAGTGGCTTGTGTGTGGCCGGTTCTTTGCTTGACATGTGTCGCCTTCTTCTTGCTTCCACATGTCACTCACCTATGTGGCTGGGTGGCAGCTTACCAAGCAGCTCTAGGTGACCTAGTATGCAGGTACACACCTTAAGCAAACCCCTTGAAGGAGGAAAACTGCGAGGCTAAGTAACCGGGTGTCAACTAGCCGGTTTCTGCCTCAATTTGTCACGCATGCTTGACACATCAAATGCTGACTAACTGCTACGTTTCATACATGGATGGAAACCTAAAGATGTCTAGATTACCCTCCTTTTTGAATCATAGCAATTGGACGTCGTTTACCCCTTGAATGAGCCTAATTTCCCAAACCGTGCAGATTGGACTCTAAAACAGCACAGGTTTACGAATTAGCTAAATTTATTGACCAATTGAACTCCAAATCTGGTAATTCCAATTGGAAATGAAAGCTAAGATCTTACGATTTTTAGGGATGCAAAAATTGGACACTTAAACCTCATGGAAGATTAGGAAATGTAATCTCCAATACCGGGTAAAATCTAGATGTAAACTGTCTTTAGGGCAGTTTGACTTAAACATAGATTTTGGATGAGCAAATGAACTCCAATGAGGCTGAAACTTGTTTTATTAGAAACCTAACATCCTAGGGTTTATGAGAACACCAAAATTAAAGGCTTAAGTCACCCCAAAATTAGGTGACCATAACCAGATTTCACGATTAAGTGCAATCTGACCTGGCAGCATGGTGTATTTTGATGTCCAGGCTTGTTTTTGATTTTTGGTTCTTGCCTAAACATTTTGGAAGTGAGGGATGACCACCAGACCTCCATCACATGACAAATAGGATTAGTCTGTTTCATACGATCAACATTCAGAAATAAGAATGACTTACTCATGCATAACTAATACATAAGTCCAAGAATATAAACATGTCAATATGTACATGTCCTAAAACAAAACCAAACTACACCTTTGGAGTAATTTTCAAATATTTATACATAGGCATATGTCTTTCGACAGGACTAAGAAAAAAAATCAGGTACCTAATTCAACACCAAAAATTGGTGTGAACACAAATGGTGTGGGTGCAAAAATAGATCAAACAGTTTCGAGCCTTGGTAACAAAATCTAGGACCCAATTACAATTAGTTTCAAGACCTGGTATTAGAATTTTGGAACTAGACCAAGAAATGCTTCCTGTGCACCTACTGAAAATAATTTTTTGATATGTATATCTATGTAGAGATGTGAAGGGTTAAGCAGCTGGAACCGTGCCCTAGACTTTGATCTCTCTCTCTCTCTCTTTCACCTCAAAATTGCTTTGGTTTTCACCTTAATTTTGTAGCTCCATCAACCCTTCCCCCCTTCTTTCTTCTCCCTAGCTTTGTTCTTAGAGTCTTTTGCATGTCAACGCATCTCATCAGTTCCTCTCTCTTCTTTTGTCTGTCTTTTGACTATTAAAACCACACCCCTTGTTATTGTGTTTCATCAATTTGGTGATAAATTTACGATTCAGTATTTTTCATATTATTGATTTTATAATGAATGTCAAAAGATTGGTGCACCTTGTATCTTTCTCTAAGTGTTGCATGAGCAAACTATGACTTTGGTTATAAAAGGACAAGTGATTTTGATACAGATCAAGCACCAGTCAAGGCCTTCAAGCTGAGTAAGAGAAGAGTTTGTTCTTAGATCAGCTGCAAGACCAACTCTGTGAAGGCAAGTAGCGCTCATTCAAGGCTTGTCTAGGGAAGTCCTTGGTGTGTAGGGTTCCCTAAGGTCCCCTTACAAGCAACCAAGTCCTTTTGTGGCCAATAGTAGCCTTAGTTCATTTCAATCCCATAAAGATCAACTTGCAGCTCAGTGCATTTTTGGATGTTCTACCAGCCTTCAATGACTCATTTATATCTAAGGAGTTCAATTCCATTTTGATTAGTAACCTAACTCATTTATCAGCTCATGATTAGCTCTTCAATGATAGAGGTTACTTAGTTTTTTATCCTAGAATCAATCCCTAGCAGCAGCAGCAGTTCAAAAGGGGTAATTTATCCATAGCTTAGCAGCTCATTTTAGCAAGATTAAGGGCATGAAAATGTGTCTAAATATTTTTCAAACAAGGTCCCAAAGTTACAGATTTAGATCCTTTAGCACTAGCCTTTATTTAGCCCACGTACACTAGAAATACCCTTTTATCCCTTGGATTTCAGGGTGCGATACTTCACCGATTGTCGGGCTAATCACTTGATTAATGGCAGCATTGAGTTCCCTAAGACCATCATTAGTAAGTACTTTGATGCTACCAAGGGTTGACACCTCAGTAATGGAGATGAGCAATGGATTTAGGCGCCAAAGATGTAGCTTGTTGATGTTTTAAGCTGTTTTAGTTCAAAACTGTTTTGCTTATTTTAGTTATTTTCAGTTATTGCCGTTGATCCTTTTGATTATAGCTCAGTATATAAGCCTTATTCTTATTTATAAAACTCATATTATTCAAAGCAAACTCTCTCAAAATCTGTCTAAACTTTATCCCGTTTGGTGGTGTTTAATGAGTGGTTCTTTATCTAGTCTTCTGGTTCAATTGCTTTAGGGAGATTAGTGGTGAATCCTTGCAGTTCTGGTTGGTGGAATCTTTTCCTTTAGGCTAGACCATTTCTTCTATGTTGAGTTTCTAGCTTCTAGTTCATGACAAGCTATGCAAATCAACATACATCATCTAGTACCAGAGCCTAAACCTGAGTCTTATTGAGTTGCTTCTGTTTGCTACTTTGTTCTTTCATTCTTAGCTACATTCTCTTGTTTTTCATTCTAGAACTTGTTACTTAGCTATAAAAGAGCCTAAAACTCAAACACAGACCAACTACAAAGAAGCAAGCTTCACAAACAGCCATAGCAACCCTATCCCTTACCTTGAATGAGCATGACTGAGAGGGAGAACACTTCCCCTCCTCCATGGCAATCTATGAGAGTTCCTAGAGGCCTTTCTCTAGAATAAGCACATGAACTTAGGAGAGATCAAGCTATACTAGAAATGGAAGAGAATATAAGAACACTCACAGCTCAAATACAACAGCTTCTGAACTAACCAAGGGAAAGAGATAGGGAACCACCTCAGGACCTTCCTGGAGGTTCTGATTCCCCATCTGACTCTCATTATGGCAGTGGATCTTCTACAGGGGATGCTAGGCCTAGGAGAAGGAGAGTACACGGAGATAACCTCAAGGACCTCAGAATAGGGGCACCCAAGTTTGATAGTAGTCTCAAGCCAGAGGATTACCTTGAATGGGTGCAAGCGATGGAGAGGATCATAGAAATCAAGGGATATTCCGAGGAAAAGGCATTTAAGCTTGCTGTTTTAAAACTAAAACAATATACCTCACTCTAGTATGAGAACCTGAAGAAAACCAGAGCCTTAGAAGGCAAACCTAAGATCAAAACTTGGGTTAAACTAAAGAAACATATGGATAAAAGGTTCCTGCCAGCTACATATACGTAAGAACTATACTTGAAGGTCACTTCACTTCAACAAGGGAGCATGAAGGCTGAGGAATACATCAGAGAATTTGAGGAATTGTAGATCAGATGTGCCTTGAGAGAGGAACCAGAATAAACCATTGCTAGGTTTCTCAAGGGCTTAAATCCTACAATCTTAGAAAGGGTTGAGTTGTAACCTTTCTGGACCTATGAAGATGCATGCAAGCTAGCTGCTAAGGTTGAGAAACAACTCGAATCCAGGAGGAACTACCTTTTTATCCCAACGAAGCCAGCTACACCAGTTAAAACATTCAACTCCTTCAGGCATTCTCCTCATCCTAAGGAGGATAGAGATAAAAGGAAGGGCAAGGAGCTAGCTAAAAAAGCTCCTAAGGGCCAGAAGGGATGTTTCAAATGCCATGGGTATGGCCACTTTTAAGCTGACTGCCCTAATAGAAGAGTGCTTACAATCAAAGAGATTGAGGACTTAGATCACGTGGAGAAAGAAGAGGAAGATGAGGAAGAATTTGGTGAAAAGGGAGAGACCTTTTACCTATCACCTGAAGAGGGTGAAATGCTTATGATTAAGAGAGTGCTTCGTGCCACTGAGACCCCTCCATAAGCCAGTCAAAGGGAGCAAATCTTTCACTCTAGATGCAAGGTAGCTGATAAGACATGCAACTTGATTGTAGATGGAGGTAGCGGTATAAATTTAGCCTCTACTGACATAGTCAGCAAGCTCAATTTGACCACCATTATTCACCCCAGGCCATACACCTTACAATGGCTAAAAAAGGGTAGTGAGATAATAGTTTCCAATTTGGTTCCTTTTTCAACTGGCGAATATAAAGATGAGGTTTTGTGTGATATCTTATCAATGGATGCTTGTCACTTGTGCCTAGGCAGGCCTTGGCAATATGATAGGCATGTTATCCACCATGGTCAGTCCAACACTTTTTTCTTCAAACTGAAGGGTAAGAAAATGACCTTAACCCCTTTACTACCTAACCAGACACAAAAACCTGAAAATGGGAGGGACAAATACAAGGAGAGTGCCTTGCTTATCAATAGAGGAAGAGTAGAGAGGGCTATTACGAAGGGGAAAGCTATGTTTGCTATTCTTATGTTGGAATTTGCCCCTAACTCAGTTCCAACAACCCTAAACCCCTCTGTTTAGCCCTTGATAAAGGAATTTAAGAATGTTTTTCCTCAAGACCTACCCCCTGGCCTTCCTCCTAAGAGCGCTATTCAGCACCAGATTGACTGGATTCCTAGAGCCCCTTTACCTAACAAACCTGCCTACAGATGCAATCCTACTAAAACTAAGGAATTGCAAAGGTAAGTTCAAAAACTGATTGATAGAGCTTATATGAGGGAGAGCATGAGCCCATACTCAATTCTAGCCCTCTTGGTGCCAAAAAAAAGATGGCAGTTGGAGGATGTGTATTGACAGTAGAGCTATCAACAACATTTCAATCAAGTACAGATATCCTATCCCTAGGCTTGATAACATGTCGTATAAGCTCCATGGTTTAAAAATTTTCTCCAAGATGGGCCTTAAAAGTGGTTATCATCAGATTAGAATAAGAGAAGGGGATGAGTGGAAGACTGCCTTCAAAACTAAGCAAGGACTTTCTGAGTGGCTTGTCATGCCATTTGGGCTATCCAATGCCCTAAGCACCTTCATGAGGTTGATGAATGAAGTGCTCAGGCCATACATAGGTCTATTTATGGTTGTAAACTTTGGTGATATTCTTGTGTATAGCGAGACTAAATAAGACCATATTTACCACCTGAAGCAAGTTTTCTCCACCTTAGAGACTAAAAACTGTATGGGAAGCTTGAAAAGTATGAGTCATTTCTACCAAGGGTTGTTTTCCTTAGATATGTGGTTTCTTGTGATGGCATCCAGGTGGATAAAGCCAAGGTTAATGCAATCAGGTCCTGGCTAGTTCCTACTTCAGTTACTACAGTGAGGAGTTTCTATGGTTTAGCTTCTTTCTATAAACGATTCATCAAAGATTTCAGCACCATCATGGCTCCTCTCACAGAATGCATAAAGAAGGGCAACTTCTCTTGGTCTTCAGCAGCCCAGAAAGCTTTTTAGGTTATCAAGCAAAGGTTATGTTAGGCACCTATCCTAGCCCTACCTAACTTTGAAGAGTTATTTAAAGTTGAGTGTGATGCCAGTGGAGTAGGCATTGAAGCTATTCTCACTCAACTCAAGAAGCCCCTGGCCTACTTTAATGAAAACCTTAGTGGCCCTAAACTCAATTATTCAACCTATGATAAAGAGTTTTATGCCATAGTAAGGGCTTTGAGTCATTGGAGCCACTACCTGAAACCAAAGGCCTTTGTTCTTCATTCAAACCATCAAGCCTTGATGTTCCTTAATAGCTAGCCCAAACTCAATGCAAGACATGCCAAATGGGTTGAATTCCTACAAGCTTTCACCTTTTTTACCAAGCACAAGAAGGGAACTGAGAGTGTAGTAGCATATGCACTTTCAAGGAGGTATCCCTTGATCTTAGTTATGGGTGCGCAGCTACTAGGATTATAAGCAATGCAAGGCTACTACCCTAAAGATCCATCCTTTCAAGAATTGGTGAAAAACACTTCCACTCAAGGACCCTATGTGATGCAAGAAGGGTTTTTATTCAAAGGAAACAAGCTATGTGCTCTTACCTATCCCTTAAGGGCGTTGTTAGTCAGAGAAGCCCATAGAAGGTCACTTGCTCAGCAATTTGGGTTCAACAAGAACCTAGACATTCTTAGGGAGCATTTTTATAAGCCTAAAATGGGGGAGGATGTACACAGAGTGGTGTCCAGGTGTTCTATCTCCCACAAAGCCAAAAGCCAGTTTCACTAAGGCCCTTACACCCCTTTTTCCGGTTCCTTTAAGGCCATAGGAAGATGTGAGCATAGATTTTGTGGTAGCCTTGCCAAGAACACAGAGGGGAAGAGACTCAGTTATGGTGGTGGTTGACAGGTTCACTTAGATGGCACACTTTGTGGCTTGTCACAAAACAGATGATGCCTCTCATATTGCTGATTTATACTTCAAGGAGATTATCTGGCTTCATGGAGTCCCAAAGACCATGGTAAGTGATGGGGACACTAAATTTCTTTCTCATTTCTGGAGAAGCTTATGGCATTTACTGGGACCAAAGCTACTATACAGTACCATCTGCCATCCCCAAACTGATTGCCAAACTGAGGTGACGAATAGAACTCTTTCTACCCTGCTGAGAACTTTGGTCCAGAAGAACACCAAGGAGTGGGATCTCAAGCTCCCACATGTTGGGTTTGCCTACAACAGAACTCCAGCTAGAGCTACTGGCTGTTCACCCTTTGAGGCATTATATAGGATCAATCCCCTAACTCCCATTGATCTTATCCCATTGCTTACTGATTGCAAGGTTAGCTTCGAGGCTGAAAGGAGGGACAAAGAGATTAAGAAGCTTACAAGATCAAGGCCAACAAGAACAGGAAAGGAGTGGAATATTAGCGTGGAGATCTTGTTTGGTTGCACCTGAGAAGGAAAGGTTCCCCATCAGAAGAAAATTAAGCTCATGTCAAGAGGAAATGGACCTTTCAAGGTCCTAGTCAAGGCGGGTGCTAATGCATACTAATTGGAGCTTTCTGGAGACATGGCTATATTAGCCACATTTAATGTGGATGACCTGAGTCCTTATGCAGAAGATGAGATTGATTTTGGGCATTTGAGGGCAAATCCTTTCAAGGGGGGAGGATGATGCAGATCAAGCACCAGTTCAAGGCCTTTAAGCTGGGCAAGAGAAGAGTTTATTCTTAGGTCAACTATGAGACCAACTCTGTGAAGGCTTAAGGCTTGTCTTTGGAGGTCCTTGCTGTGCTGGGTTGCTAAAGTCCCCTTACAAGCAACCAAGTCTTTTTATAGGCAATAGTAGCCTTAGTTCATTTCAGTCCTGTAAAGATCAACCTGCAGCTTAGTGCATTTTGGGCTATTCCACCAGCCTTCAGTGACTTATTTATATCTAAGGAGTTCAATTCCATTTTGATTAGTAACCTAAATCATTTATCATCTCATGATCAGCTCTCAAATGATAGAGGTTGCTTGGTTTGTTGTCCTATAATCAATCTCTAGCAGCAGCAGGTCAGCAGCAATAGCAACAGCAGTAGTTAAAAAGAGGAAATTTCTCCCTAGCTTGGCAGCTCATTTTGGCAAGATTAAGGGCATGAAAATGTGTCTAAATATTTATTAAACAAGGTCCTAAAGTTGTAGATTTAGATTCTTTAGCTCCAGCCTTTATCCAGCCCAAGTATACTGAAAATACACTTTTATCCTCTAGATTTCAGGGTGTTGTACTTCACTAATTATTGGGCTAATCCCTTGATTAATGGCAGCATTGGGTTCCCCAAGACCATCATTAGCAAGTACTTTGATGCTACCAAGGGTTAACACCTTAGTAATGGCGATGAGCAATGGATTTAGGTGTCAAAGATCTAGCTTGTTGCTATTTTAAGCTATTTTAGTTCAAAACTATTTTACTTGTTTTAGTTAGTTTCAGTTATTGCCGTTGATCCTTTTGATTATAGCGGAGTATATAAGCCTCATTCTTACATGTAAAACTTAGATTATTAATATATGAAAGCCTCTTTGCTAGTTCAAAGCAAACTCTCTCAAAATCTCTAAACTTTATCCAGTTTGGTGATGTTTAGTGAGTGGTTCTTTATCTAGTCTTTTGGTGTAACTGCTTTAGGGAGATTAGTGGTGAATCCTTGTAGTTCTGGTTGGTGGAATCTTTTCCTTTAGGTCGGATCATATCTTCTATGTTGTGTTGCTAACTTCTAGTTTAAGACAAGCTATATTAATCAACATAGACCAAATTTCCTCTATTTCTCTAAATGAAGCTGATTGAGAATTGCCCTAATGAAGCAAATGGCATTAGAACTTATTTGAACTTGTTTTGGGATCGGTTTTAAGTTCTACAAACCCTATTACAACTAGGCCTGGTTTTGTTTCTAGGATGATAAACTGGGTACCCAGTCTCGCTCATCCATAGCTTATACTTCCCCACACCTGAATCACATAATGCCCTCACTGGGAGGTGAGGAGCCAAATAGAAAACAAAAATGAATATGGAGTAGATATGAACAAAAGAAAGACAAACAAAGATGAGAACCTTGAACAATGAAATTAGCTCAACTTGATTAGAATCCCATTGAGAAATAAAAACACATATCAGTCACACACATATAAAAGACATCAAAATAAAATACCAACATTTACAAACATTTATAATGCCATCAATGAAGCCACCATACCTCAACCAATGAAATCAAGAACCTAGGCAAAAGAGCAACTCAACAAACCAAATCATTATTGAAGCAACACAATTCAAGAGAATGTCACCACCAAGAATCCATCAAAGCCATGCAACATGAGTAGGAGCCCTTAAGCTGTCCCATAAGCATATCTCTTCCTTTACATCAAGAAAAGAAAATGGCCCAACTCAAACATGATGACTAATGAAATGAGAAAAGAGAGGGGGAAGGGAACTTACATTACTTTATTTGGTAAATTAGCTACATAGGAACTTGAATTGTGATTTGTGATGAGAGGAACGGGCTTAGGATGGATAGGGCATTTTCCTTATTTTTTTTAATTTTTTTTTGGGGTAAACTTGGGTTGCCTCTTATGAAGTTCTCTTTTAAGGACTTAAGCTTAACCCTTACCTTGGAAGACTCATTGGCATCATAGAGTAAAATGAGCTCCTGCATCAAACATGGGTTAGTAATCATTACCTCCTCCCTAGTATGAGCATAGTCGCCAAAAATGAAGTTGGAGTAACTACCAAGTTAAAGCTCTTGCCTCATAACAACTTCTCCCTATAATATTTGTGTGTTCCCTTATGATTTGTCAACCAAGGTGAAAAATCTTACACAGAGGTAGGATCTTTGGTAATGCCCATCATCTCCCTATGATTACCATCAACTATACGAAATTATCTGAAGTAGAGGGCATTACCACTTCAAGGAGGATGAACTTCACCCTTTCTTCACAAATGTTGAAGATAAATTCTCCATTTTAAGAATTAACCGTGACCCAGGTAGTGACATGAAATGACCTTTCCAAGATAATAGGGATGTTGAGATCTTGTAACACCCCGTTATTTAATCATATTTAATTAATTCTAATGCAACATTAGTTATACAATTGTAATTTTAATCTAAGCAGTGAGCCATGAATATTTTGAATCATAGTCAAAGGAATGCGTAACTAAAAGTCTGATCTTGCATAGAATTTAAAAGACACAAGTATGTAAATAAGTGAGAATTTATCTATTATTTGATGAATTTCATGAACTTGGATATAGGAATGGGGCATAGTGACTTATATGAACAAATCTTTATAGATGTAGACACCAAATTAAGTTATACAAAGCGAAAACCCAAAAGTTGAAGTTAAGTAGAAAATAGACGACTTCAAACTGTATGTTATTGCTTGTACCCTTTTTAACTTAAAGCTTTAATTCATCCATAAGTCAATACTTAAAAGTTTTTATCATGTTTTGGCCATTTGAATGACCCAATTATCATTATGCTGATCATTTATTGTAAAGTTCTTAAGTTGCTGATTCGGGGACACCTGGACAACAAGGCCTGCTAACAGTTCTTATCACCAATCACCGACTACTGATAAATGGTTACTATTCAATGCCCGCTATCTATTAATCATCAGAACCTAGGGGTTGGGTAGAGATCCCAAACTTATGAATTGCCATGCTTTAATGAGTCACCATTTGGGTCCTGAGCTTGGCTATTGATGTATGTAAAGCTAGGTTATTTAAAAGATACACGTAAGCACTAGCTTGTTTAAATTGTTTTTACTATACATTGGTAAGATATTGAGCCTCTAATGGATTTCTTATTTTGTGTGCTTTCGTTTAGGGATGAAATTGCATGGACACTATGAACCATAGTGAATAAATGTGAAACAGAAGAAAAGACATTGTTGGTCAAACAAAGTGATACATGACTCCTCATCTTGATTATGTGCACCTTAGTCTCGATCATTGGTCATGGCTCCATTTAGACTGGTTCTCAGTTTGTTTATTAAGTTCCATTTGAGCAAAAGCTTCATTTCCTCCTCTTAATTGAGTAAAACGTAGGTAATGAGAAAAGAGATAATTTTAACTTATTATTTTTGGTTCCTTTCATCTAAGTAGTCACTTTCCTTTGTTAAGCTTAATTTTGTTACAAAGTTTCCTAAGCCAAAATAAACTAGTGATTCAACAATTATGTTATAATCTTCATTATAATCACAAAATAAACCAATGGTTTTCAATATAATGTGTACACTTGTGTTCTTTTTTTAATGGTGATGCCTTGTTCTTCAAAAGGAAAATAGTGATAACAATAACCAATTTTCAATTCTTTCACTGCTAATAGATATTTAAACAGTCATTATGCACTTAAGTATGTAATTATAAATTGGGGGTGTTACGTAAGTGGTATTAGACCATTAGTTATGAGGACTATGCGTGAAGAGTGTTAAGTCAAAGTCCAATGACTTGTTAAGTTGTTTTATCTACTGAATGTGTATAGTTGTTCTGTGTTAAATATGAGTTGCTTATTTGTGCATTTGCAGTAATCTTTGCATGTCATGTTTGCATACATGTCCACAAGAGTAAAAGCCTCATCATGTGTCTCAGTTACTAGTACAACTTTTAAGTGTTCCTTTAGCAAGGGCGAAGTTGATGCAACCTAGTCATCACTCGTCTGACTAAGATGGCAATAAAGATACATAAAATCTATGTAAAAGGGGGCTAAGAGAATGCTATTCTAAATGAATTATTCCCCCAAGTAGAAAAGGGACATAGAAATTCCCTAAAGAATATTGACTTAAGTTAAAATTCTATACAGGTATAAATACCGAATCCTACTGTGGTGAAGAGTACCACAGCAGCCCAATGTAAGGCCATAATTAGTTTCAATTTTGAAATTATGATGCAATATGTTGGAAGAATTAGGATTAACCTGAATGCGGAAGTATACTGTGGGTAATAGTCCACGATAATATAAGAATACCAAGCGGCTACTAGAGTCGCTTTAATGTGCCACGTCCTAAACCCAAGAGCCCGACGCATGGTGGCTCAGCCGTGAGAGAGAATTAGGAGAATATGAGAGATGTAATATCAGTGTGTCTCTTACTAACCCCCTAAACACCCCTTATATAGTTTGGGGTGTGGCTAGGGTTGCTGCCCTAGGCAACATAAGTGACCGTTGGGCCTAAACCTATTAGGCCCGACCAATAGCTCCCACTCGGCCACTTAGGCCGTAAAACACGTGTTCTCTATGTACCACAACTTCTCACGCTTCATACCAGGAATAGGACGTGCGACCAAAAATAACAAGTAGTGTTATATTAAGTTACCATCCAACCAACATAACACCTTCAAGAAATGCGATACCCCAAAATCATCCCAGTGCATCACCAGTGGCATTTCAATTCCCTCATGTCTGATATGTCATATGATTATGTTCTCAACATAATCGCCCCAGCTGATATGATGATGGTGGATCGGTCTTTCCTTAAACACTCATGAAATTTCATCTTAACTTAACTGCTTTCCTAACGTGTTCTCGCTGAACCGTATACATCGTGGTTCTTGAGAATCACATTAAGGTAGCATCATTAAGCTTCGACTTAATATCATAGCTTTAAGTCAAAGGGTTATCGTCCATAGGGTCACACAGTGACAAGTGATAAGGAATTCAATTGTCACCCCACATATGGGTCGTCTTATTAGCACACACACTATGAGATGTGTGTCACGGCATAGCTCCCACTTAGCTGGGTTCGCCACTCTTTATGCCATGCGAATCGTCAGTCTAGATTTTCACCCAAAAATCTAACCTGAGCCACTAGATCAACATACTGAATGCTGATCTTGACACTCAAGATTCGGCTTTTAAGGCTTCAATATGAAAACTTATTTTATACTCGACTCCCTCGAGTCTCATCTTAGTCTCACTAAGGCGACTATATTCATTATGCTCATACACTTCCAGTGTGAGTAATCAATATTGCACACCTAGTGCCACTGTGATTCAGTCTCATCCTGCCTGCTACTCAAGCGTCAGTACGATTGCCTGTGTGACTAAGCCAATCAGAAGCCCGTGATATTTCAATATGCCTAACGTGTAATAATTAGTTATGAGCATTGTGCCCATTTGTAAAAGAAACATGTCCATCACGTAATAGGACACGTCTAACTGCCAAACCTTATGAATTCCAAGACTCAACCAATGAGCTTTGAACGTATCATTAGGAATGGCTTTAGTTAAGGGAACATATCACCTTATTAGTGTATATATACCTAATGGTAATGCTTTTTGTCTCTATGGTACAAGACACACAATCTACTTCCATAGCTAACGTTGTTGTGCAGCTTTGCTTCTTTGCACACCATGACATGGCTCTCCCACTCAGGTTGAAGGCATGTCCTGAGGTTGACTCAGACTCATCCAAGTCACTACCCCAATCAATATTTGAGTATCCTCTCAATTCGAGGCCTCCTCCTTGATAGCAAAAAACAAAGTTATCAATACCACGAAGGTAGCGCTTGATTCTCTTGACGACTTGCCAACCAGCAAGTTTTGGGTTACTTCGATAACGACTTATCAAACTAGCCGCAAAGTAATGTCGGGTCATATACATAACATGGCTTACAATAAGCTTACTATGATACTAAGGTTAGGGACTTTTGTTCATTATCTCTATTTTGCCATCTGTTTTAGAACATTAAGCAAGACTCAAGGTTGGACCCTTCTCAATTGGAGCATCCACGGGTTAGGGATTATAAACCCAAAATCATTCCAAGACATTTTGATGCATGCTTCTTAGGACGGCTTTGGATTTATTTCCACTCCCAGGACATAACTGGATTCACCCGTGTCCTTCGTCTCAAAAACATGGGATAACTATCTTTTAGTAACTTTAATCATCTCCAAGTTGTTCCTAGTGATCGGTATGTCATCAACGTGAGGAACGTAATCCCCATGTTGATCTTCCGACATACACAATGGTATTCTGAGACCATAGAAAAGCCAAAATGGCTTTATGGAATCTAGAGTACCAAAAACTGGAAGATTGTTTAAGATCACATATGGACCTTTTAAGACGACACACATTGTCTTCTTATCCCTTTGATACAAAATCAATGGGTTAGTCCATATAAATCTCTTTCTCAAGATCACCATTGAGAAAAACAATCTTTACTCCATTTCGAACTCAAAGTCCGAATGAGAAAACAGGGTTAGGAGTATCCAGACCTGAACTTATCAATTGAACTATCCATACGATGTTTTATCTTGAAGACTTACATCGGAGTGGAGTTTCAATTAGTTCTCAAACCATGTCAGTGAGTCCATCTCATCCCTTATGACATCCAGTCACTTTTGTGATTTAGTGAGCCAACCGCCTCTTGATAAGAGGTAGATCCCTAATCTCCCGATGGAGTGCATAAGAATATTTCTTTTTCGATTTAAAAAATCATCGAGGAATTCTTTCATGCTTGGGATCCTAGGACATTCATTATCTGTCTGCCTAGGTGAGAAATCCCTCCCCCTTTCTCTAAGAGGTATGGGACCAGGAGTTTCTCTCCCTTTCTCTAAGAGGTGTGGAACCCTGATTATGAAGAGAAGATTACTCCCACTATCCATTGGAGGTGGGATCTTGAACTTGAGAACTAACTACATGTTCAGGAATAACTCTCCTCAATAATTGAAGATTGAGGATGAATCTCATTCTCTTTAACAGACAAACCTTCACCATTCTTACCAAGTAAGAAATGTGTACCATCCTCGGTGACTTAGTGAGAATTCAAATCCTCCCCCTCACCGAGAGGTGGTTATTGTAACGCATACAAATTGAGATCCTTTTAAATTTTACCAAATACTAGGGAACTTATCCTTAAGAAAATCGACACTGCGGGATTTGGTTTCACGAAGAAAATATTTATGATCTCGATTGGTTCGAAGAGTTTTAATATTTCATCCCAATTGAGTCCTACTACCGCTATAAAGTATATGAACACATCAAGTACTTAATAACGGTGGGATAGTAGGTACATATACCTATATCATGAATATACGTAATTCCATGACATGCTTTCATATTCATGGACCCGCAGATGTCTAAAGTGAGCGAACGCTAAGGGATTTGATTGTCTTGAAATCTTACAAAAAAAGATTTCCTATTGCTTTACTAGCTAGGCATAACTCATATTTTGCACCTTAAGCCTAGTGAGTTGGTCTTAAAAGGCCATCTTTAGCTAGTTAACTCTATCTTGACCTTTATGGTCAAAATGAGCACGTGTAAAACAGATTTAAAAATGAGACAAGGATGAAAGATGTTCTATTTCGTCCATTGAAAACATCTTTCAATGTGACATGACCAAACAGATCACCATGCCATATGATGTCTAAGACATCTAGACGAAAATTAAAGAAAACTAATCTTAGGAACAGAAGACACGAGGAAACATCGCACTCCAGGTGCATAGAGAGCATCGGGAAAAGACAACGTAGTCCCTTCAAGGAGCCTCGAATGATTTATCCTTAATTCAAGGACATCTTTTCCATTGTCGTTACCTAAAACTACGATTTGTGAATCTACTGTGTAGTGGTGAAAGTTCACAAAAATCAACTCGTTCCCAAACTATGTGCTTGGTTCCTCCCGTATGTGTAATCCACTAAGGATCACAGCTAGCAACAAATATTTGGGAGCACACACATTATCCAGGAGGGGCTGTGGAAGGAGGTACCTTAATCGACTTAGGACAATCCTAAGCATAAGATGCCTAATTTCCACAATCATAGCACTCACACATGCTATATGCTTCTCTTTATTTCCTTAGCCCTTTTCCCTTTCGCAACACCAATCTTAGGTCCAGAACCTTTTGAGGGAATGGATCCGGACAAACCTGATGCTTAGCTAATCCCACGCGTACTCAACAGTGGGATAACTTTCGATTCCCCCACTAGATCGACATTGATGCAATACGAGAAAGTATAACATCTTGATCGATCTATTCTCGAACCACTTTTGGTATGTTTTTAAGTTTTCTAGATACTATTCATTAACAGTACCATTTTTACCATCTTATAAGACCTAAAACCTAATGAGTGTCCTAACATTTCATGTTTATTCAGAAGAAACTGAATCGTCTGACATTATGTATCATAGTAAGTGCTATCAAGTTCTTTTATTGGTAAACAAATTGTCAACCTTATTGCCATATCTAAAAAGTATATATTCTTTAAAATGGACATTAGGCATATTATCAAATAAATAAATTATCAAAAACTCTATTATTCATGTCGTATGATCGAAAATTTCACTAAGCTCATAATCATCTCATACAAGCATGAATTAGAAGTTTTTATAACTTATTTATCACAATTTTCCATGAAACATAATTTATGGAGAATATTATGGTTAAACAAATTAACATTTCACGTATATCACAAAGATATCTAACTTAATGTAAATCAAATTTACATGAAGTTATCTCATTATTTGTAACTAATAATATGTCATTTAGAACTCTATCAATGACACACCAAACATAAAATTCAAACTATTATATAAAAGACATTTATATAATAAAATGAAGCTATAATGCTAAACATATTTGAATAATAGCATGTTACCAAAGAATTCCATAAAATGCCCAAATAGCATTATATAAAACACATTTATATAATTATATATAAAATAAAACTTGTTCAAATGTTATTCGCAAATTATAAAACACATTTATAATGTTACGAATTTGAATTTCATGAAACCAATTCATAAAATACCTCTAAATTGCATAATTAACAGGTAATATGAAACGAATCCACATTTATTAATTTGGGCAAGGATAAAAAAAATGCTAAAACAATTAGCAAATTTATTACAACTCATGTAATTCATATATATATAAAACACATTTATATAATACTACAAATTGGTGATTCACATGAAACATATCCATGTAATCGAACGCAACATAATTTGTAACACGAAATATATCTAAATATTAATCGCAATTAATTATATATAGAACAGATCCATATAACATTAAAGTTTCGATGAAACGAATTCATAGTAAGACTTGCAAATTATATAAAACGTATTCATACAATATTGCAAACTTAAAATTTATGAAACAAATCCACAAATAGATCAAATAACTTACATACCCAAATAATAACATGAGATAACTACAAAAGTGACAGAACAATAAACTGATTCATAATTGCTCATATTTTGTATAAAAATATTGAATCATGAAACACATTCATGTAACGAGATATTATATAAAACGTATTTATATAATGTAACTTATGAAACATATTTATTTACCGACCAAGGGGATCTTTATATCACATAGATATTTATTGAGTTCAAGTAAAACAAGTTTACGTCATACACACTAAACATATTTGAAACGAATTCATATAATTTTAACTCAATGGATTGATAACAAGTTATTCGGTCAATAAAATATCAAGTTGATGCATATATAAAACGAATTTATATATGACATTAAACATGTTAATATTTTATAACTAATTCATGCATAACTAATTCGCAACCTTAATTCAGCGAATGAACTAACTGCATGAAACTTTATCAACTTGAATATCATTATAATTTAATTAAAATCATGCTATGACTAATGATAATAATTAAACAATAATGGTTGAAAAAATAATTTGGTCCAAAACAGTCGAAAATAGTCTAACTCATATCATTGAAATGTGACAAGAAGCAAACCGGCCCCCCCAAAAAAAAAAGGAAAACGGTTCAAAACCAAAACTTGGGCCAAAAAACCGGCCCACTGAAACGGGCCTTCCCTTTCCTTTTTATTTGATAATTCAGCCCAAATAAGGAGGGGGCTCTCTCTTTCTCTTCTCTACCACCCGAGCTCTCTCTCTCCTCTCGGTCTTTGCCTGAAATGGGCTCTCTTTCTTCAACCCTCGATGGCTCCTCTGCTTCTCCTCTTCTTGGCATAGCTATGGAGCACCGAGCTCCATCATTCCTTAGCCATGGAAGACTCTCTACCTTTCGAATTTCTCTCTCCTTTTCACACCCCATGTCGCCACCCTCAACCCCGGCGAACATTGGCCGAAAAAATACCCAGATGAGGAGAACACCCACCCTTCTCCGACAACAACAAAGGCCACCAGCGTGTAGATCGGTTGCTTCTGAGCCAGAAAATGTTGGCTGTGCACCGAACTCGCCTCTCACGCGGTGACGCGTGACTCACACGCGCCGTCAGTCTGGTGGTTTTCGCGGTTCTTTTGTCTATTTTTAGGTAGATCAGTGGTCAAGGGTGCGGATGGAGGAAGAAGAAGAGCATTGCACTCCTTCGTCGGCGGCGCGTCCCTTGCACGCGCCACCCCTCCATAGTTTCTGATGGGTATGGTTCCGAAAATTGCCTCTTTTCCTTTTCTCCCGCCCCCTTTTTTTAAATTGGGTAATTTGGTGGTTTTGTCGAAGGCCACGGAGGCCTTGCCAGAGCCACCGCCATGGCTGCCGCAACCGCAAAGGTGCGGTCGATGGAGTTTAGGGTAGAGGCAGGTTTGGATTTGTTAGGGTTAGGGTTAGGTTTAGGGTTTCGAGTTTACCCTTCCCGCCACTGTTTTTTTTTAATTTGTTTTACCGTATTTTCCCCATTCATGGGTTCGCCACAACTGATTATGCCACTAATTTGTAGTTTGAACATGATATCATAATTAAACTAAATGTAGATTAATTAAAACAGCATTTAATTTAATCCGTCATGCTTTTAAAATTAGGCTACTTGAATAAATATGCTTTTATGCTTTAGTCAATATTGCAGCAGATTTAATCCGCTTGAATCACTGGTTCAAAAAAAAATTTCAATCTTGCGGCACACTGATTGCACAAAGCATATACATCCATGAATTTGGATTAAAAATGCAAACTTTTGTTGATTCTGGGGATGCAAATTCTGTTAAACAGCACATTCATGGGGAATCTCGACTAAAGATTCCATCTTTAAGTTGGGTCTGAATGTTATAATTGTATAAGCATGCTTCTGAATACGCATGTTGCATAATTATGAAAATTAAGCAAATAATTGAATAAATAAGCATGCTTTTCAACAAATCGTGTTTAGCAGATTTATTAACCTTTCAATCGGGACTAATCCGAACAGTTTAGGCTCTGATACCACTGTTGGAAGAATTAGGACTAACCTGAATGCGGAAGTATACTGTGGGTAATAGTCAACGATAATATAAGAATACCAAGCGGCTACTAGAGTCGCTTTAATGTCTCACGTCCTAAACCCAAGAGTCCGACAGATGGTGGCTCAGCCGTGAGAGAGAACTAGGAGAATATGAGAGATGTAATATCAGTGTGTCTCTTACTAACCCCCTAAACACCCCTTATATAGTTTGGGGTGTGGCTAGAGTTGTTGCCCTAGGCAACATAAGTGGCCGTTGGGCCTAAACCTATTAGGCCCGACCAACACAATACTACTAAAAGATGGAAGTGATGCCATTATAGAATGATTATCATAAGGAAATATAGTTCCAAAAAGTACCAAATAATACATAGAACCCCTTTCAATAGGGAACTGAAGAATATAATATACTCATAAAATAAGCAGTCGAGTATAAACTAAAAACATGGGATGGAACTCTCCTTCACCGTTAAAAAAAAAAAAAAAAAATCTAGAATTCAAGGCAATAGTCCCAAAAAGAACTATGAGTTAACATGTTATTGGTACAGTAGAAGGTGCACAGAACAGGGAGATTTACCTATTGGAGATAACCTATTTAGGTGCTAAGGTGCGGAGGTTTAATCAAAGGACACGTTCAATGAATTTATGAAGATGATTAACTAGGGAGAGTTTTAGCTATCTATTAACACATCTGTACAAATACCCTACATTTTTGAGGAGCAAGTAAATAATTAATAGTACGAAACTCTATATATGGGTCTTCTAAAGAAGCTCAAAGGAAGGAATAAAGGCAGGATGCGGAAGCAATCATATATATATATATTAAAAATTGGATGAAATCAATGTATGAGTGCCATGTGTCATGCCACTTAGGATGCCAAATGTAATGCCATGTAGAATTAATTAGCTACATAAATATCCATTTATGATTTAATTAATGCAATGCTATATTTAGTTTAAAAAATGACTTTTTGCATATCTTATATATTTATTAATATACTATAATAGGATATTCATTGCATTAATAAAGTAAAAAGGTGGCCCATAAAGTTTGCCCATAAAAATAGATGTTACAGATATTAGAGAATTTTGACAAGACAATAGTAAATAAATAATTATATTATGAAAACAAAAGGAATTTTAAGTGATTTAAAAGGAAAAGAATAAAAGCAACCATAATAACTCAAAAAAAAATAATTATGTTGTTATAAAATTATTACTACTATTAAAATTGATACATTTTTATTACTTATTTATATTTAATTGAATTTAAAACAACAATTATAAAGAAAAAAGTTGATCCATTTTATCTACTAAAACTTGCCCACAAAAGAAAAGACATTTCATATATTAGATAATTTTTAAGTAGTAGTAAATAAATAATTATGATACATATATAAAAGGAATTTAAAATAATTTAATGCAAAAAGAAAAAGAAATAATGATAATTCAAAAAAATAATTATTTTATAATGCAATATCAATTCTTTATTTTAAAGTGACCCAATGTCATATAGTTGTTACTATTTAGTCATAAAATTTATTCTCCAAAAATATAATCATTTAACAATGAAAAATTGAGTAAATAAAATAAAAAAATGACTTCAAATTAAGAATGAAAAGATGTTACAATAACAACCTAAAAAAAGAATTTAGCAAAGTGTTCAACTTTTAATAATTAAATAATCTGACATATCGATTTATTTTTACTATTCAAAAAAAAACTATCTATTATATTATGAATATATTTAAAAAAGTTTGAATTATATCCTTGCATCGCAAGGGTATAACCCTAGTTGATATTAAAAGGTAATAAACAAAAGTCCAAGGGAGATTTAGCGTAAGTCGATGGTGCATTACTCTGTGGACACTGGAGACATGATACTAAGAATGGCCTTACATGTCGATGGAAAAGGTAGTAGCAATCAATTGTTATCTTCCCATGGGTAATCACTATTGGTAACATTGGTTAATGACAATAAATTGCCCTTAAGAGCCTTCTTTGGAGGCCAGTAGTTGTGCATATAATTGATCGAAGGAGCCATCACACCTAACTTGTATAATTCGATCACCACATCGTCATTTAGGCCTTAAGAATGGTATTTCGATGAGGTCTACATTGACGTTAGCACTATAAAGAACCAAAGGGATTTTATAACAGGATTGGATGTGATCTTAGGATACAAGATGCATGGACGATGCAATTTTAGATGGTCGATGAGGAATTTTTACTAATTTCATTACTACACTCCAGAATCCAAATATAAGGGGACTAAACTTATAACTTAAAATTTTAGGTTAACACCAAGTATCAAGGGATCTAAATGTTTTGCAAGGTACGCTTAAAGAAAATTATTGAACTACAGAACCAAACCTTGGCTATCCCACTATGTTGGACAGAGAGGATTTTAGAAATAATGGGTTAGGTATTGAAAAAAAGAAGATAAATTTTCCTTAAGAACCAAATGTCAAATTACCACAGAAGATTCAATCATATTTTTTGGAAAAGATGTATTGTTTGGATGTGATCTTAGGATACAAGATGCATGGATTATGCAATTTTAGCGGGCCGATGAGGGATTTTTACCGCAGAATCCAAAATATAAGGGGACTAAACTTGCAACTTAAAATTTAGGTTAACAATAAGTATCAAGGGATCTAAATGTTTTGCAAGGTAAGCTTAAAGAAAATTATTGAACTGCAGAACCAAACCTTGGATGTCCCACTGTGTCGGACAGAGGGGGTTTTAGAAATAATAGATCAGGTATTAAAAAAAGAAGAAAAACTGTCCTTAAGAACCAAATGTCAAATTACCACAGAAGATTCAATCATATTTTTTGGAAAAGATGTATTGTTGGTCCAAAACAAAGATAAAAATCTATAATAAGCAATGGTGGTAGAAAAGCAAAGGTTGAGAATAATCTACTCATTATTGGATGATACGATTGATTGGCGGTGAAACGGCTGAAATATATTAAAAAGATGAGGAAATATTGGTGGGAAACTAAGTTAAAAGTGTTTTTGTGATAGCCCTCGAAGTTAATGTAATCCTTTCCTACGATCAAACTCTTTAACAGGAATCATGGAGACTCTAACCTCACAAAGATAAGGAATATCATCATTAGTTATCGTTAAGAAAATTCTAGACACATCATAGATATTAAGGCTATTGTGTGAAGACTTAAAAAGTATATGTTGGGGCTTTGCACCCTATGTACCTGTTGTGAGGAATTAGAGCGTTCATATAAAATCGTACAAGGGTAAGGTTACTTGAGGGATATTTGTCTACATGAGTAACATTGCTATTAACCTCATTAAATAACCTTAGATTGGGGGCTTAAAAAGGCACAAACAAAAGGAAAAGCAATGGAGCATTTTAGAAACATTCGAAGGCTAATAAGGTGCCATAAAGATGGAATTAAGGGATTTAATAGTGTACTTAAGGTATGATATTGAATAAGGTGGTTGGGTCGTAATGCCGTGGAAGACTTCAAAACTACGACGGGAATGTGAGGAATATTACAAAGACTAAATTTGTTAATCAAGTAAAAGTTCCCAGGCCTATGGGTAATAACAATTACTCTTGAAGCATTTACTTGGAATGGATTAATATTCATGGGGCTCATTAACGATTCTCCTACCAAATAGAAGAGGAAGGTCATTAGAATCAATTTAGATACGCTTGGGAATTCAACTCATAGTGTACTGGTATTGGTGACCAATTAATTGCCAAACTGGTTTAGAGTTAATGAATTTTGTCAAATTGTTTTGCCAATGGAGCTTGGCATTCTAGGTTTAATTGGTAAATTATGAATGTTTTGGGAATAATACTAGGATTTAATATTTTCGATTATGTTCGTTAAACAAATTATACACTTTATACCTTAGAGTATCTAATTTTTACTTGTTATCATCATTATTTTAAGATTTTTTATTTGAATTTATCTCTTTTACAAGAAAATGAGAAAAATAAATAATTTGGCACAAAAATGGATCTGAATTCGGAGCAACCAAAAATGGAGTAGTTGTACAACCCAACAAAAAAAAAAGGAAAACAAGGCCCAAGCGCACCTTATGACTCCGCCTACATCTCATGTAGCCCCTACCCCCTCTTTATTTTATCCTTCATGACCATCACATGGATCATTAGCTTCACCATTTTTAATCACCACCATCATCTTCATCACCAGATGCATGATCACCCATAATCAACTAGCATGATAGCCCATATTTTTGTGGGCAAATCTCTCTCTCTCTCTCACCCCCTCTGAGAGCCATTCTCATGAACGTTGAAGTGGGTAGCAAAGGATTAACATAACATCCCAGATTTTGTTGAAGTTAAAGATGGATAGGAAGTGAAAATTCATGTATAAATAGTGGTGGGATAGGAGGTGCAGGGGATCAGGTTGAATAGCCATAATCATTGTAGTCTAGCTCTCAGTCTCTTTCTTACTATTTTTTATTCACCTATTTTATTGAGTTTCTCCCATTTTAAAGAAGAACTTGGTTTGAAGAGGTCAATGTAAGTATTTTTCTTTCATTTTCTACTTTGTATCTATCATGGTTACATTATTTCATGTGTTGAATTTTTCTTCTTGTTTATTTGTGGTGTAAGTGTCCTTTGTTTTTGGCACTTTGAGCCTTTAGTTGCCGCCTCTATTCCCATCATCCGCATGATCAATGGATTAAATGAAGAGGAATTAAAGTTGGAGAGATTTTATTTTTTAATTTTATTTTTCCATCTAGTTATTTTAGTTTTACTTTCACCTTTGATAGTAGAATAAGGCAAAGTTAGAATAGGCATGATATTTACTTTTGGTCTCTGCAAATGATGACAAGCCTGCGACCTTGTTTCAATTTGTCACTGGGAGCTTCTGAATTCCATCATTTTCATTGCTTATTTTATTTCATTTTGTTTATTATTTCTTTCTCTTTTTTTTAATTTACCATGATCAGTGAGGCCTATTGGCATGATCTTAAGTCATTATTTTTTAGTCTTATTTAGTAGGCTAATTTTCGTTAATAATCAAGTAAATGAATATAGTAAAATTTAATACCATCAGTTTGAGCTACTCGTATTCGCTGGATCATACTATAAGTTGACATCATGCACTTGCCATAACTTTTTACATCAAGACGTTACCTACAGCATAATGAAATACATTGTAAACTACATCATCCAAATTGGCGCGAGCACATTTGGTAAAGTTTGCAAGAAAAGGAAATAATAGTAGTAGCTACTACATCATCCTAACTATCGCAATCAGAAGTGTTCCAAAACATGAGAGGTATAGAACTTAGAAATGTTGTGAAATGAATTTTGATCAGAAATATGACCTATCTCCTACGATAGTTAAAAATTGAGGCAGCACCACAAGATCAAGAGCTAACTTTCCCAAATATCACTTTGTACACACCCATACACATCCATGGACAATGGAAGGAAACTACCCGAACTTCAAGCTTAGGACAAATCTACGATTTTATGTTCATCCCCAACATGAGGTAATAACCAATAACAAATGATGTTGAGCTAGACAATTTATAAAACCATATGAAAATATCAAAAGGGGCGTATCTATGACATCCCAACTAGATTCATTAATATAGCATTGTTCAAGAAAGTTAATCCCTCAGCCCATTGAATAGTCCTACCCACCAAACTGCGGCAGGTACATGATATAATTCACGGTTCAGACTCTAAGGATATGTTTATGACTGGACTTACACAATAGTACATGAACAATTGGAAGTTAAGGCTAGCAGGTTAACCTGCGAGAAATAACCCATGCAGATAGTCAACCATGAATTAAACTGTTGTGTAATAAAGCTAAGCCCATGGTTAAAGTCACATGTACCAACCAAAGAACCTCTGAGGCTATACGGGAGATCGAAGACAAAATGAAAACAGCTCCAATGCATATTTTTGAGGATGAAACTTTTTTTAGGGGGTAAGGTTGTAATACTTCGTTATTTAATCATATCTAATTAATTCTACTGTGACATTAGTAATATAATTATAATTTTAATCTAAGTAGTGAGATGAGCAATTTTTGAATCAGAATGAAAGGAATGGCTAAATGAACGTCTGATTTTGCATATAATTTAAAAGATAAAAATACGTAAATAAGTGAGAATTTATTTGTTATTTGATGAATTTCATGAACTCGACAATAGGAATGAAGCATAGCAACTCTTGTGAACTAATCTTTATTGATACAGACACCAAGTGAAGTTTTACAAAATGAAGACCCAAAAGTCGAAGTTAAATAGAAAACATACAACTTCAAAAGGTACGTTAATGCTTGTACTCTTATCAAGTAAAAGTTTTAATTCATTCATAACTGCATGGTTAAACATTTTTAGCATGTTTTGGCCATTTGAAAGACACAATTACCATTGTGCTGATAATTTATTATTAAGTTCTTAGGGTTGTTGATCCGGGAATGCTGAACATGGCCTGCTCACAGTGCTTTTCACCAATCACCGTTTACTATTCATAGGTTATCGTTCAATGACGATTGCAATGTGGCTCTTCAAAACCTAGGAGGTAGGTGGACATCCCAAACTTATGAATTGTCATGGTTCAATGAGTCATTGTTCATGTCCTAAGCTTGGATATTTATGTAATGTGAAGCTAAGTTTAATACACAACAGTGATAATGGTTTATGACACTTCTTTAGAATATACGCACACTAGCTTATTTAAGTTGTTTTTACTCAATAAGGGCGACATACTGGGCCTCTAACTCATTTCATTGTTTTATATCTTTTTGTTTTAGGGAGGAAATTACATGGAGAGCATAAGCTATCATGCATAAACTTGAAAGAAAAGAAAACGCATTGTTGGTCAAAGAAAGTGATGCAAGACTCCTTGCCTCGATTCTGGGCACCTGGGTCTTGGTCATTGGCCCATGGCTCCCTTACACTAGTTCTCCGCTTGTTTATTAAGTCGTATTTGTATAGAAGCTTCATTTCGTCTTCTTAATTGAGTGAAACCTTGGTAATGAGAAAAGAGATACTTTTAATTCATTGTTTTTCGCTCCATACATCTAATTAATCACTGTTTTCGTTAAACTTAATTTCGTTAAAAACTTTCCTAAGCTACAAACAAACCAATGGTTTAACAACTATTTCGCGATCTTCCTCATATTCTCGAAATATTCCAATGGTTTCCAATATAATGTGTACATGTGCTTTCTTTTTTTTTTTTTGGCATTGTTTTTCAAAATGAAAATGATGGTCACAATCCCCAATTTTCAATTCTTCCGCTGTTAATGGATATTTAAACAATCATTATGTAGATACTTGTGCAATTATGAATTCGGGGCATTACAGATCCTCTCCTGTATCTATGAATATAAAGTCACAAGTGATACAAAATTTCTCAATTTGAAGAGACACATCCTCTCGGATGCTAAACGGTTGCCTCATGGTGCGGGTAACTAATTAGATAGAGATATTGGTGGCTTTTAAGTAACAAATTGAAAACTTTCTGCACAAACAAAATAGTATGAAGCTCATACTAGCTCTCAATTTGCACCCTACCATTGAAGCATGAAATGAACAAGCTCCCTAGATCCTTGAGCTCAGAGGGGACTTGCTTGTGGTCATTGTACTACACACCTCACCAATAGGAGCCGCAGACTTATCTTGAAGCCTTCAGTTTTTAGGGTGGATCTCCTTCATGAACTTTGAATAAGAGGTTATTTCTATGACTGATTCATGAATGGGATATTAAGTAAGAGTATATTCATTACCTCAAAGAACTTCACAAATTTGGGATCAAGCTCGAATGTGTCCATCCTTTAAGGGAAAAGGCTTGGAGGTATATGTGGCTTCAATGGTGGTGAATTGAGGTAAGTCTCAAGGAAAGGAACAACCCAAGCCAACTCACATCAAGAACACCACTAAAACAAGTGAGAACTCACGGCCAAGGGGGTGGCACGATTGTGCTCTTGGACACGGTGTGACCGTGCCAACTTGCTGGTTGCTACGGCCAAATTCAGTCACCATGCACGGTTGAACTTGCTTATGTGTTTGGAGTGAAAGCTGAATCAAAGGGGATTGCCTTGGCCTTGATTAAGCATGGAAAGGGATGTGAGAAAGGTTAGGGAGAGTGTGGAATGGAAAGAGGATAAAGAAGATCACTAATTAGAACACAAAGAGAGCTCACGGTTTAGGGAATCCGAAAGCTAGCTTTAAGATCTTTAAGTATCTTCAAATGAATCTGGATAGGACTAAGCTAATTGATTAGATAAGATATACCACTAATCACCAGCTTAGGGCCCTTAATCTTGGATTAGGATAAGATACACCACCTAACCGAAGATTAAGACTCACTTGGTCACCACCTTAACCGGCCTAATTAAGGATAAGCAAGTTAAGTGTTTAAAGGAAACTCAAAGGCACAAAGTCTCTTCTCTCAATTCGAAATTCAAGTATATGTCATACAAAATGAACAACTAAGGCACTTAAATAGGCCTTCAGAAAACACGAAATGAGCTTTCCTTCTAAGCTAGGAAAGTCATTCAACTTACTTAAGCTAATTAATACACGGTTTGAGCTTAAGCATGATTAATCCGAAAGTTTAAGGCACAAAGTACATGTTTAAGCTTTCAAAGACCTTTCCTAAGTATTAAGTAACTTAGGTGACTCATTTTCCTCACTAGGAAGGCAAACATCACACAGCTGCCACCTCAAAAAGCTGAAGAATACATGGCTACCATATAAAGCATGTGTGGCCGGTTCAAAGCTTGCAAAATGGCGGCTCCCTCTTGCTCCACGTGTCACGTTCGTGTGTGGCTGGGTGGCAGTTTGACTAGGCACCTCAAGACAACCAACAAGGCAGGCACACACCTCAAGCAAACCCACTTAGGAGGGAAAACCACTTAGCTAAGTAACCGGGTGTCAAGGTGTCCGTTTCTGTCCGGTTTTGTTATGTCTGGTTGACACTTCAAATGCTGAGTAATCTGAGCTTTCCTTGCATGGAAGGAATCCTTAAGATGTCTAGAATACCCTCCTTTTTGAATCAAAGCATTTGGACGTCATTTGGTCCTTGAAATAAGCTGAATACTCGAACCGTGCAGAATCTGGTCCAAAACAGCATAGGACTGAAAATGAGTTTCGTTCATTGACCAATTGAACTCCAAATCTGGCAATTCCAATTGGACATGAAAGCTAAGATCTTAAGGATGCAAAATTTGGACACTTAAACCTCATGTAAGATTAAGAAATGTAATCACCAAAACTGGGTAAAATCTGGATGTAAACTGTCTTCAGGGCAGTTTGACTTAAACATAGGTTTTGGATGAGCAAATGAACTCCAATGAGGCTGAAACTTGTTTTATTAGAAACCTAACATCCTAGGGTTTATGAGAACACCAAAATTAAGGACTTAAGTCACCCCAAAATTAGGTGACCATAATCAGATTTCACGGCTAAGTGCAATCTGACCCGGCAGCATGGTGTATTTTGATGTCTAGGCTTGTTTTTGATTTTTGGTTCTTGCCTAAACATTTTGGATGTGAGGGATGACCACCAAACCTCCATCATTCTCCCCTTCTTGCGAAGAATTTGTCCTCAAATTCACCAAGGACGTGCTGCCCAAAAGCAAACAAAGGTAAACTAGGCTGAAAAAGGATCAACTCTTCAAATAAGCTTGGTTTAAACTTTGCTTTCGTATTCCTTACATCAGCCATGTGAAACTTAAGTGGGTGTTGGAATGAATGGATGGGGGGTGGGTTTGGATTTTGCTTTAGGGGAGTAAATTGAGCAAGTTTAGGACCTAAGCATGAGAGATCTTGGATGGAGATGAATGAAATGGGTTTGATGGGAAATGATGGGGTAGGGTCTTGCTCTGTTTGAATGACTAACATATAAACATGAATATTCGTATGTTGTTCATGCTCTTCTTTATGAAAATTTGGAGACATCTTCTCCAAGAGTAGCATTTCGCCTTCATCAGCAGTGATCTCAATTTCTTCAAGGTCTTCTTCTTGAGTTTCTTCCTCCTTTTCTTCCTTTCCAATTGCCTCCCACTTAGCCAGAGTAATGCTTCTTCGATTGACACAATCGACGGCTATGTGTCCAAATCCTTGGCACTTAAAACATCGGGAAGTGCCATGTTTGGGTTTAAGTTGCGGGGGTAGGCTTTGTAGTGGTGTTTGGTTTTTTTGTGGAGTAGGAAGTGGCGGGGCCATGGGTTTAGGGACAAGGTTTGGGCTCCCCTTGTTGAATAGTTGTTCTTGAGGAAGGAATGTGGGAACTTCTTCACGGGTATGAAATCGTGACCTTCTTTGTTGTTCCACTTTGTGAGCTAGGCACAAATCTCATCAAAAGTGGTGAAGGCTTGCAATTCAACCACGTTGGCTATCCTAGGATCAAGCCCTCCTAGGTAACGAACCATGGTCTGCTCTTCAGGCTCATGAATGTCACACTTAATCATGAGTTTCTCAAACTCACGTGTGTATTCTTCTACATTCATTTTGCCTTGAGTAAGATGGTGAAAAAGCATGTAGTTGTCTTGGACATAAGTGGACGGCAGGAACCGTGCTTGTATCTTTGATTTCATCTTGTCCCATGTCTTGATTTTGCTCTTTCGCTCCCTAGTCCTCTTAGCATTGAGGTTTGTCCACCATAAGGAGGCATATTTCCTCAGTCTAAGAGCAACCAATTTCACCTTCCGATCCTCTGAAATATCCCTGTACTCAAAGATTCGTTCAACAGTTTGTAACCATTCAAGGAACTCATTTGGATCAAGCTTACCCTGAAACTCAGGAATTTCAACTCTGAAATCATTTGAGTTGAAAGCAGGCTGTGCTTTTCTTCTTGTTCTTTCGAATGGTACATCATCTTCAGAGAAAGATAACGCATTGCTAGTTTCCTCTTCACTTCCATAATTCTCCCTAATTCGTTCACTATCCTCCTGAAACTTTTGTTTTTGATTCATATTGCTTCCAAGCTGTTTTCTCAAGTACTCATTCCGAGTCTTAAGTTCTTGATTGGTCATGGACATCTCATGCATCTGCTTGGCCATAGCTTCAAGTTTCTCTTCCATAGTCATACTAGAACTCATTTTGGAAGTTTGAATGAATAGGTTTGCATTTGAGTTTAGGATTCAGAGATAAGCTGGGAAACGCGTGTGGTAGGTTCCAGGTAAGGATGAACTTGCTCTGATACCAAAAATGATGTAAGTCTCAAGGGAAGGAACAACCCAAGCCAACTCACATCAAGAACACCACTAAAACAAGCGAGAACTCATGGCCAAGGGGGTGGCACGGTCGTGCTCTTGGACACGGTGTGACTGTGCCAACTTGCTGGGTGCTACGACCAAATTCAGTCACCATACACGGTTGAACTTGCCTATGTGTTTGGAGTGAAAGCTGAATCAAAGGGAATTGCCTTGGCCTTGATTAAGCATGGAAAGGGATGTGAGAAAGGTTAGGGAGAGTGTGGAATGGAAAGAGGATAAAGAAGATCACTAATTAGAACACAAAGAGAGCTCACAGTTTAGGGAATCCGAAAGCTAGCTTTGAGATCTTTAAGTATCTTCAAATGAATCTGGATAGGACTAAGCTAATTGATTAGATAAGATACACCACTAATCACCAGCTTAGGGTCCCTAATCTTAGATTAGGATAAGATACACCACCTAACCAAAGATTAAGACTCACTTAATCACCACCTTAATCGGCCTAATTAAGGATAAGCAAGTTAAGTGTTTAAAGGAAACTCAAAGACACAAAGTCTCTTCTCTCAATTCGAAATTCAAGTATATGTCTTACAAAATGAACAACTAAGGCACTTAAGTAGGCCTTCAGAAAACACGAAATGAGCTTTCCTTCTAAGTTAGGAAAGTCATTCAACTTACTTAAGCTAATTAATACACGGTTTGAGCTTAAGCATGACTAATCCGAAAGTTTAAGGCACAAAATACATGTTTAAGATTTCAAAGACCTTTCCTAAGTATTAAGTAACTTAGGTGACTCATTTTCCTCACTAGGAAGGCAAACATCACACAGTTGCCACCTCAAAAAGCTGAAGAATACATGGCTGCCATGTAAAGCATGTGTGGCCGGTTCAAAGCTTGCAAAATGGCGGCTCCCTCTTGCTCCACGCGTCACGTTCGTGTGTGGCTAGGTGGCAGCTTGACTAAGCACCTCAAGACAACCAACAAGGCAGGCACACACCTCAAGCAAACCCACTTAGGAGGGAAAACCACTTAGCTAAGTAACCGGGTGTCAAGGTGTCCGTTGCTACCCGGTTTTGTTCTATCTGGTTGACACTTCAAATGCTGAGTAATCTGAGCTTTCCCTGCATGGAAGGAATCCTTTAGATGTCTAGAATGCCCTACTTTTTGAATCAAAGCATTTGGACGTCATTTGGTCCTTGAAATAAGCTGAATACTCGAACCGTGTAGAATCTGGTCCAAAACAGCATAGGACTAAAAATGAGCTTCGTTCATTAACCAATTGAACTCCAAATCTGGTAATTCCAATTGGACATGAAAGCTAAGATCTTGAGCTTTCTAGGGATGCAAAATTTGGACACTTAAACCTCATGTAAGATTAAGAAATGTAATCACCAAAACTGGGTAAAATTTGGATGTAAACTATCTTTAGGGCAGTTTGACTTAAACATAGGTTTTGGATGAGCAAATGAACTCCAATGAGGTTGAAACTTGTTTTATTAGAAACCTAACATCCTAGGGTTTATGAGGACACCAAAATTAAGGACGTAAGTCACCCCAAAATTAGGTGACCATAACCAGATTTCACGGCTAAGTGCAATCTGACCCGGCAGCATGGTGTATTTTGATGTCTAGGCTTGTTTTTGATTTTTGGTTCTTGCCTAAACATTCTGGAAGTGAGGGATGACCACCAGACCTCCATCATGAATTGTAGACTACTTCTCTTAGAAGATCACTCTCCTCTGAGCCCTTATAATTCTCACCACCATGTTCACATCATCACTTCCTTCTTGAGTAATGAACGCATCCTTCTCCTTCATGGCGATTGATGGACCCACATGTTAGTCTTCCACTTCTCTAAACAATGGCATTGGCATATCCCTTAGGATTAGCTTTTGTTTGGCTGAATTGCTTACCTTAATGGGGAGAAAGGTGGCCAATTAGTTGTGTTAATTTCTCAATTTGAGTCTCTTTCACCTTGTTGTGGTTAGCCATGCCATAAAAATTAGCGTTGAGTTCCTAAATGATTCACTAAAGTACTCAATTTGTTTAGTCTAGGCATGGATGAAAATTTCCATAAGGCCCTCAAGGTGGGACTTTTTTGGATAGGCTAGATTGAAGAAGGCACGTTATTAAAAACTAGGGGGTTGGAAAGTGTTTTGGTAAGATGGTTAAGTGTTCCCATATCAGGCGTTTTATTAGCTGCTATATCCTTGATTGAAAGAACATTGGCATGGGTTATTTGGAGGCCTTGAACTATAGCAATATAGGACATTGGCTTGTGTGACGATCATGTTTTAGAGATAAGAACACTAATAGACCATATGCTCTTGCATATCACATACTTCCCACGAAGCACCATGCCCTTAGCATTACCTCTATGAGAGGAAGATGAGCCAAGAAATTCAACCGTTTGAACTAAGGCATCTGTCTTGCTTGCCAACACAGTTAGAGCATCCACATTGTGTCTACCATCACTTTTATTGTGGCTTTATCTTTCATTAGACGAATGATTATTGTTGGGGGCCATTTCCTTAAAAAGTGCATTGGTATCATTGATAGATTTTTCCATAAGAGTTTTCCGAGGCCCTTATGATAGGGTTTTCACTGAATATTGAAGACTGTTAAAAAATGTTTGGTTAACAAGCTAATTAGGAACACTGTGGTAGAGGCATTGTCTTTGAAGTTGGGCGAATGAAGTGATGTCATTCCTTAACTAGGTTGTCTTCCGGAGAGGGAAGTACTTATAAAGAAATCCGTTGGACAACGCATCCCATGTACTGAAGGCATGATCTAAATTCTTCAACTATGACTTCACTTTGTCCTTCAATAGTCGTTCAATAATAAATGGAAGAGGCATAGGTGCACGATATCATTCATAACTATGTTCATCTTTATAGTATCACAGTTCTCCAAGAATGAGGTGAGCTGGTCATTTGTGTCCTCCATGATTGAGACTCAAGCTAGATTTTGTTTGATGAACTGGATGGGTAAAGGCTTGATCTCAAATGGCCTTATTCACAGGCCTCGATATGCTTGTCAACAATATATTTGGATTTGGCCTGGCGAAGTCCCAAATAGTTGTTACATTGGGATCCTCCATCCTTGGATCTCTTATTGTCTGCTTTTCCCCCTTAAGCATGCTATGGCAGATTGCTGAAAGCTTTGGGGTCAAACAACAAGAATTTTCAACTATGCATACAATAAAGCCACTAAATAGGAGGTACATAAATCCCGACAAAAGATATAATTGATTAGATAAGAAACAAAAATAAAAACGGAACAAAGAAAAACCACGATTTATGCCACCAAAAAAGTTGTGATATTGAAAGGATGCCAATGTCCCCAGTAATGGCACTAGAAAATTGATATAGGATTTTTAGTTAAAAAATTCGCAACCACAAGTGCACAATATATCACCAAGTAGTTAGGGTTCATCTCCATGGAGATGGAATGTTGAGTACCAAGCTATATAGGCAAATTTAAGCTAGGTAATTGAGATCGATTGAGAAGTAAACTGAAGTACTCTAAAAGATCAAATCAAACAAGATTAAATCAAATGGAAAAAGTCTTACATTCGAGTTGAATTAGCACTATGCTAGGTTGGTTGGGTGTTGCACCAGCCTTTCTTGCTTACTCAAGATCTAGGGTGATCAATTGCACTATCAGGACTCACCATCACACTTTTTGAAGGGTCAATGTCAACTTTAAATGCATAACTAGCCATTTTCATGGGATAGAAATAAGTAAACTATTTTCATGTCGAAAACTTATGTATTACCTCCATATTCCAATCTAGAAAGTAGTTGTACCTTTCGATTTCAGCAGATGACCCAAAATTAAATGAGATGTTATTTTACACATTTCATTAACATTTGGTGGGCACCTGAAGAAACCCTTAATTTTGAACAAAAAATAGATAAGATTGATGCTGATACAAATTCATCTAGGGATAATACAATGTAATTGCTTCCCAATTTGGGCGCGTAGCAATAAATCATCGAAAAAACTACTAAACTAGCATCAATAAACTTGAATATTGCAAGCAAGTAAATAACAGAACAAGATAAAAAGAAATGCCAAAGAACTTACAACCAATTGGTGGGAAGATCATTGATCTTCACAAGCATACGGTTTTAACGCCATCGCACTTGAGGGTGTTATGGAATTAGATTAGCTAACTTGGCAAGTTAACATATAATCAAAATTGCCACAAACTAATTAAACTGGTTACTAATTTAAGCTAAAGCAAACTTAAACCAACTACCAAAATTCAAAGTCGTCTCATAGCCTAAGTATCAGCAACATTAAGAAATCAGTAACATATATTCCAGCCATATTTCATTAAAATTGAAGAAAAGGAATCTGCAAATCAGTGAACCTCACAATTGACCATTTGAACTCTATATGAAATCACACATTCAAGTACCCCAGTAAATCCAAGCAACCTAAACAAATTCCTCAGCCAAATTAAATTCAAACAGATAGACACAGCAACATAATTCCAAATTGAATGCAAACTAGTATGAAATCAAGGTACAAGAATAATGGATATTAAGTGACTACCTAGATCAAATTTGAGGACAATCCAAATCAGAAATAGAGGCAAGGAGGCAACACCAATCAACCTAGGCATGAACCCATTTCGAAGCCTAACTGAGTATATTCCAAACCAATTGTCAAAAGTACTTAAATTTAACAAACCCAGTTACAATATCATTAAATTGGTGAAAGCATAAACTGATTGTAAAAACTGAAAAATGTAATGAAGAAAAACACAATGAAAATTGAAAGACCTTAATCTACTTCTCGCAACCCCCAACTTTCTACCACTTGCTTCTCAACTTTCTTTCTCCCTTTATGGCCCAAAATCGAGCCCTCACTGCCTTGATTGCTTTAATGGAGGGCCCTTGTAACTGATCATATATTACTTGCCTTCAATGTATCATATTTGCCCTCAACTTAACAAAGAAATAATGATGGTGTTAATCGATTAATTGATGACAATGGTGATGTCAAATATAACGGTAGTGATTAAAGGAGGAAAAAGAAGAAGAAGATGGAAGATGGAGCAAGGATGGTCTGCGGATGTGGCTAGGAAGAACAAAGAACGAGAACAAGGACGAAAGAGGGAATCTCTCGGGTCTGCTGGACTTTAAGAAAGCAAAAGAAACAAGAGGAGAAGAAATAAGGAGCTCTTTGGTGAGATCAAATGGAATGAATCTTAAATCCTTAGATGTCAAGTTCCACTCTTTTGTGTTTGGTGAGCACTTTAAGGGGATGAAATTTAATACCTAAAAGTATTAAGTTCCACCCAATCTTAAGGAACTTGAACCCAACTTTGAAGGGCGATGAAGTCCCTAATCCTCTGGAATCAACAACATTGTTGTCGTTGTTGTTAATAATAATAATTATTTTATTAATAATAATTATTAATATTATTAATAATTACTATTAACATTAATCATATAATTATTAATAATATTGATAATAGGTATTATTGTAACTATTATCAATATTATTAACAACAATAATTAATTATTATTGCTAATATTAATTAATAATTATATTTATAATTACATTTATAATTATTAATTATTATTAATAATATTAATCATTACTATTATGATTAATAACAATAAAAATTGTAATTATAATTATTAACTATTACAACTAAAATTAATTAACAATTATAATTATAATTATTCTTATTAATTATTATTAGTAATAATAATTATGATTAATATTATTAATTATTATTTTTATTATTACTTATTGGTATTATTGTTATTTATAATTAATAATAGTTAATAATATTAATTGATAATTATAATTATAATTATTCTTATTAATTATCATTAATAATAATTATTAATATTATTATTAATATTTATAATTAATAATAATTAATAATATCAATATCAATATCAATATTAATAATTATTATGATTGTTATTTATATCAATAATAATTTTTATAATTATCATTATTAATACTAATAATTATTGTGATTAATTATTATTATTATAAAAATTAATAATAATAATTATTATAATTATTATAAATTATAAATATTATTATTAACTATTAATATTACTTAATAACAATATTAATAATAATTATGTTTAATGTTAATAATAACTATTATTAATCATCATTATTATTAGTAGTAATAATGTTTATTAATTGTTCTTAGTAATTATTATTGTTATTATTATTATTAATATTACTATTATTGTTATTTTTAATCATTATTAATCACTATTATTTTTTAAAAATAAAAGAGATTTAACCCTATTCCATAATCTATAGTCAAACAATAAGGATTGAAACTTGATTTCGTTCTTTTTCTCTCCAAACACATGATTTTAGGATTCAAATTCCACCTTTCATCCCGTAGGGATTATTCATTGATTCCATTCCATTCCATTTTTCTTACCAAACAGGGCCTAAAAGGGTTGGAGTCACATCACTAGTTCATGAAGGGAAGAAAGAAGTAGGACTAGGGCTAATGCTCGGGCTGGGAGATTTGGGTCATGATAGCAAGCCCATTTGTGCGAGAATGGGTTAGCAATATATTGAAGTTCCTTTTATTATGAGTCGAAATCTTGAATTCTAAAACCTTTCTTCTTCTTCTTTTTTTTTTTCCTTATTTCACATTTTTCTATAAAATAAATAAAAATATTTTAAATTTCTAAGTTAATCATTTATTTTGAGCATATATTAGATAATAAAATGGTATAAAATGTATCATTCTTGGATTGAAAAAAATATCCTAATACGTAAATTTTGCTAGTTCTCGAGTAAAATGAAACTAAAACCTAGAAAGAAAAATAAAATTGTAACTCATTTTCATAGGAATCATGGTTGCACTAAGAATGTGCAACAAACCCTTTGAATCCCTAGGTCACCCCTAACAATGAGTAATAACTCCTGAGAGTTTGCAGAAGATATACCCACAAAGTCTTGAAATAAAAAGAAAATCAAAAATCGAAAACCTTTTTGGATTTTTAAAATCATATAGACAACATGGGAAAAATTATACACATTCCTATCAACTACTTCACTCTAGTAACCTAGGCATTGGATCTCATATAAACATAATGTACACATTAAGAAATTCTTCTTCCCCACTAATGACATTTATACACAATCTTCCACCCCATTTAAGAAATATGAGTAAAGAATCTCACTTTAAGGGAACTTAGAACACTCTCGAATGTGTTTATTATATTACAAGGCTCACTCAACTCATCTTCGAATCATATAACCTACCGTAGGCTTGGTAAAATTCTCAATTATCTACCAGTTAAATGCAAAATGCAACATAATAATTAAGAGGATTTTAAAGGGTTGTAACAGGGCTAAAGGTAAAGGGTAACAGAAGATTATAAAGAGTAGAATAGTCAGTATAGACAATGACACGAGACCCAATCAGGTATGATATAAAATTCCCAAAACCAAAAATTGTAGCCAAAGCCTACTTTTAGCCACAGTGTAGTTCAACTAGGTGTCATTTAGAGTGTGACTAGCATAATTAATGACATAGGGCTTCTTATCAATACACATTTCCCTAGAACAATCCCTATAGCTTAATTAGATGATACATCACACATTAGCTCAAAAAGTTCTCCACAGATAAGAGAATGAAGAATGGGAGTAGTGGTCAAGGCTTCCTTCTGCTTATTAAATGCCACATAACACTCCTCAAAAAAGTGAAATGATACATCCATAGCCAAAAGGTTGGTCAAAGGGTGGACTATCTTGATAAAATCTTTAATGAAGTGACGGTAAAAGCTAGCACGTCTAAGACAAGACCTTACTTCTTTTCCATACGGGGAGGGCGTAGATTAACAATGAAGTCAGCCTTAGCCTTATCAACTTCTATTCCATCTTTAGAAATAACATGACATAAAATGATCCTCTTTGTCACTATGAAGTGATAATTCTACCAATTCAAAGTCAAAATTTCCTCCATACACCTTTTTAGCACTTTAGTCAGATCAGCAAACAATCATCAAGGGAAGATCTAAGCATAGAGAAGTCATCTACGAAAATTTCAACCCACTATACAACCAAACTTGAGAAAATGGAAATCATACACCTCTAAAAAGTAGTTGAGGCATTACAAAGTCCAAACGACATTCTCCTAAAGGCATATGTACCAAAAGCATACGTGAAAGTAGTCTTCTCTTGATCCTTAGGAGCAATAGAGATGTGAGTATAGCTAAAATATCCATCTACAAAGCAATAAATTAAAAGCCCAGGAAACGTCTCTAACATTTGGTCAAGGAAGGGAAGGGAAAATGGTCTTTTCTAGTGGCAGCATTTAATTTCCTATAGTCAATACAAACACTACTGATATTGAATTCGAGTGGGAACTGGCTCATTCTTGTCATTCCTAATTACGGTAATACTAATCTTCTTAGAGACAACTTGAACATGACTGACTCACTCACTATTAGAAATAGGATATGTGATCCTATGGTCTAACCACTTAAGTACTTCCTTCATAACTACTTCCTCCAAGGTTGTGTTCAAATGCCTTGAAAGGTCAAAGTAGGGCTTAGCATTATGCTCCAATTAGATTATGTGCCGCATAATTGAGGGACTAATAGCTTTGATATCCCCTAAAATCAAACCTATGACTTTTTAGTTCTCTCTAAGTAACATAATAAATTTTTCCTCTTGCTCTCGGCCTAAGTCGGATGCAATAATCACAGGTACAGATTCATTGGGTCCCAAAAATAAATATTTAAGAAAATTAGGAAGAGATTTTAATTCGAAAGTTGCAAGAGGGGAATCATAATAAAAAATAAAAGCAATCAAACATTTAAAAGCAGAGCACAACGTATTAAATTCAAACATATCATATTAAGGCTCATAAGCAATTAGAAAAAGACTTATACCTAGCAGCGAACTCATCATCAAAAATAGAGTCCTCTACCCAGTTAACTGTAGAAGTCTCTATATTATCAAATTCAGAAAGCTATCTATGCAAATAGAAGATATTGAACTCTAAATTCATGTTACCAAAAGATAGTATCATCATTCATTTTTGTAGTTAATGAGAGCATTCGCATTAGCTAAGAAAGGGTACCTTAGAATGATAGGGATCTAATTAGCAACATTAGCTACTTTCTTAATTTCAAGCACAACAAAGTCTACTAGGTAAATAAATTCACCCATCTTGATTATTGCATCCTGCCATATGCTTGGCCAACTTGGTCAACCTACGAGCCAATTGGATGAATATCTTGGTAGGTTTCAACTTACCTAACCCTAGCCTCTCATACTCAGTAAGGGTAACAAATTGACACTGCCCATAAGTCAAGCAATGCTCTATGAATAAGTTAGTCCCTTATTATTATGGAAATAGTAGGGTAACCAGGGTATTGTACTTTACTGGCATTTGATGTGAGATAATATAACTAGCACGAGAAGCTAAAAAGCCTTCTTAGGGACACTCATGACTCTCTTGGAAGTACACATGTCCATAAAAAAAACCTAACATTAGGAGGTATCTACTAAATAGTATCAAGAAATGGAATGTCGATTTTGACTTGAGAGGAAGTCTTTCTTATCTTATCAACATAGGCCTGGGCTTTGTTTTTAAATGTAGAGAGGAGAGGAGGTATGGGATTATGAATGCATTTAGCAATAGATGATGAGTCTTCAAGAGATGAGGGATCCACTATATATTCATAGAATCTTTCTTTTTAGGCTCCTCTTGATTACAAGGTGAATCAAAATGATGATCATTAGGAAAATCACTAGGGACACCATTATTAGTATCTGTTGGCTTACTAGATGAACCAACCTTTGGAGAAGAAGAAGAGGAAAAAGTTGACTTTTGGAATAAAGCGTGGGAGTATCTACTGGTTTCTTTCGAATTTTTTCATTTGATTATCAATCTCTTGACTTGATCTATGATACATTACTACATTCACTTTCCTCACATGCTTACAAGGATTTGCTCCAAAAGAAGAAGATGAGCTATGACTCTTAGGGTTCACCTCTGATTGACTAGGAAAAGCACATGGCTCATTAGCATATAACGTTGGCTGAGAAAATTGTTCAGCCATCTTTTCCATATTAGGATTAATCATTTTCTCCACATTGCTATTAATTCTTCTTTCAATCTTATCAATATTAGTATAACCAGAAGGACATTCAATTTGAGCAACATGAGGTGGTGTTCTATGTATACTAGACATTCCCTGAAAAGCCTGTCTCTGGTGAGAATTAGAAGGATAAGAGATGGGCTGGGAGTTGTTTCTAGGAAATATCCAGGTTAGGAGTAAAAGTACAACATTTGGTTCACTATTCTATGAAAAGGTAGGGTGACTTCTCCACATTGCATTGAAGTAACGGGAGAATGATTCATTCTTGGGTGTTTAGTAGGTCATATTGACTTACTCCTGTATAGTAAAAAATTGGTGAGCAAAGTAAGGGCACTAACTCAATTAATGATCTAAGGCCTAACAATGAGAGTAAGACACAATAAAAGTCTATTAACTTTAGGGTTGCTGAACAAATAACCCCTTTAACATGTTCTCTAAGATTGCAATCTTAGACTCTAGGTAGTAACTGGCATCAAAACCAGCAGGCATTCCACTCTTAGTAAATCTAGAACTTAGACTGTCATCTCCAATGGTTTTCCACAACATGGTGTTCTCAGCTAAGTCCTCTAAAACTCCCAACAGGCGATGACAATCTTAGAAAGAAAGCCATCCTAGCACATGAACTCTGACATGGTTCTAGTTTGTCGGCAAAGTCCTTTATAAACAATTTGGCAAAGACGTGACTGTCATAAACTATGATGAGGACACTAAGTCAACAAATTCTCAAACCTATCTAAGTATTTCCAAAATAGTTCCCTTCCCAATTTTATAAACTAAATGATTTTATTCCTTAACTTTATACTTTTAGCATTGGGAAATATTTTCTCAAGAAAGTCATTGCAAGAAGAAATAGAATTAGTAGCTAGGCCATACATCCAACTTTTACTAGCATCTTTTAAAGCAAAAAGGATCAATTTCATTCTCACCTCATCGACAAATATTAGGGAAATGCACCATACAACATATTTCCTCAAATTCTCTCAAAAATAGATATACACCCTCTAAACCAATGAATTTAAGGAGCATTTGAGTGTAATGAGGTATTAATTCAAATATCACATTAGGTCCTAGGTCATGCATGTTAATGCATGATAGCAAAGTAGTCTATGGAGGATAAAAGATATCACTTAAGGTTCTTTCTTGCGCCATTTCGATCAATTCAGGTTGAAACTTGAGTTCAGGTTTAGGTTCGGATTCAATCCTAACAAGTCTTTTTCTCTTGAGCACTCTTATCCAATCAATCATGAAATGCCCACAACCACTAAAGTATTTTTTTCTTTTTCTAATTTTTTTTTCTTTCAGCACACAAAAAAAGAAAATAAATGAAAACTTAAAAAGCAAAAACTAAAAAGAAAAGTAAACAAAAAATTAGTTCTAAAAATTTTGGAAATTTCCAAAATTCCACAAAAAGTGACCTAGACTCTGAAACCCCTAGAAACCTACCAAAACCAACAGCAAAACAAGCACTGAATTTGCATAGAAAAATCAAAATAGAAACCTTAAAACTTAATGAACACTAGCCTAAGACTCAATAACCTAAGCTAAGACTCTATTCAACACCTAATTTCACAAACAACTATCCCTAGCAATGGCACCAAAAATTTATGATTTTCCGCAAGTGTATGGTTCTAACATCATAGTACTTGAGGGTATTATTCTCAAGGATGTCTTATGAAATTAGATAGCTAACTTATCTAAATTAATATATGATCAAAATCAACACAAGCTAAATTAAACTGGTCACTGAACATTTAACTTAAAGGAAAAACTAAACCAACTATCAAAAATCAAAGTCATCTCATGCCACAAGCAAATCAGCAACATCAAGCAAATCAACAACATATATTTCAATTATATTTCATTAGAATTGAAGAAAAGGAATCGATAGCGCAATAAACTTCACAATTGACCATTTGAACTTTGTACGAAATCACACATTCAAATACCTTTGTAAATCCAAGCAACCTAAACGAATTCCTCCACCAAATTAAATTCAGAAAGGCAGACACAACAACATAATTCCAAATTGAATGCAAAGAAAGGCAAGGAACTATCTACATCAAGAGAGTACCTAGATCAAATTTGAGCACAACCTAAATAAGAAACATGGGTAAAGAGGCAACAACAATTAACCCATGCTTGAACCTGTCCCCATTGAATTCGAATAGAAATTGAGTATATTCCAAACCAAAACTTAAAGTATAACTCAAAATCAACAAACCCAATTACAATAACATCAAATTCTTAAACTAGAAATTGAATGCAAAAAATAAAAAATGAAATGAAGAAAAAGACCATGAAAATAAAAAGAACTTAATCTACTTCTCACTATTCCCTACTTCCTACCTCCTACGTCTGAATTTGCTTGCGTCCTTTATGGCTCAAAACAAAGCCCTCACTGTCTTGATTGCTTCAATTAAAGCCCTTGTAATCGATCTTATAATTGCTTGCCTTTAATGTATCATTATTTGCCTGTAACGTGATAGAGATATAATGGCGGTGTTAATGCTGAATTAATTATGGTGATGATGGCAAAGATAACAGTTAGGATTTGTAATGCCCCCTATTCCTAATGCTTGATTATTATACCTTAATCACTTATGTGCTTACGACTATAGCAGAAGCCTTTTGACTTGAGACATTACTGCCATTCCATGACGAAATAAGGCTACTTAAAACTATTTGCAACACTATGTTACCTGCACAGTACCTAATCTACTAATCTCTGGTAATAAAACATACATTTGACGACTTGTTCAGCTCATAATACATGTGATAACTTAGCATACAAATACCAAGCATTAGCAATCGAGACAACGTAAACGATATTAGCAAGCTTGCAATAACAATTTGAATGGTAGTGACGAAGATGTCGATATTAATAAACACAAAGCGAGTCACACCATTATGCTAATATAACATTTATTAAATGAGCATTAGCAATATTAGAGAGAGGAACAAAAACAAGAATAAAATAGGGTCAAATTAATTTAACAATAATTGTAATGCTAATAATTAAAAGAGAGGTCGAGAGAATTTAAACTATTCATTAAGTTTGAAAATTTAATAAAACTTCTTAATCTCGCACTGATCATAAAAATTATATATTTGAAGTAGAAGTCAGGTTACCGCTATCATTTCAAGCTGCCAACAAACAATTTTCACTGACGTGGAGAGAGACTTTCAAAGACTAGGTACGCATATTGCATGTGCTCTTCGAAAACTCACATGTTTCTCAAACTATACACAATTTATATAAGGTTCATATAATGAATCATTTGATGCAATGTTTCGTCACCTAAGCAATTAGCCCCATCAATTATCAATCATCACGACTTACGAGATCTAGTTTACCCGTGCGACTGCAACTCAGGCTTCTTGATCGGCCTTGGAGGTGTGCACCTATCTCAAGATCTCTTCATACGTCAGTTACAGTCCACTTTCATATAATAATCGACAAATCAACTTTATTTACATATTTTCTCTCTCCTATTTGCAAATAAAACATTTTGAAATGCGTGCACCCAACTAATTCAATACAAAGCTTATTTTATTGCATAGGGATGTACGTGCTGAGCTTAGGGTCATTATTCAAACATTTTTATGTTTTCTGCTTTACGTAAAGGATCAATGAACAACCCTCCTCCTACCAAGCCAAAAGGAAGCAAGAAATTAGTGAGAGTGGCAGTTTTTGTTTAATGTTAGTTAGCCAAGTGCACTCACAGTGATTTACAGGCTAGCATCCCTAGAAACTTATTGATTGTAAATTCTTTTGGGCTTTGTGATTGCTAGTGTTTGGTATTTGTACACTAAGTTATCACAGGTATTATGGACTAAACAAGTCATCAAATGTATGTTTTATAACCAAAATTTAGTAAATCAAGTACTGTGCAGGTAGCATAGTGTTACATATAGTTCTAGGTAACCTTATTCCGCCACCAAACGTCGGCATTGCCTCCAGTCAAAAGACTTCCACTGCAATCATAAGTAAATAAGTGATTAAGGCAGAATAATAAGAAATTAGGGATTAGGGATGTGATAGGATTGAAGGAGGAGACAGAAGAAGAAGGTGCAAGATGGAGCGCAGATGGTCTGCGCATGTGGTTTGGGAGAACGAAGAAGAAGATTGAGGCCCGGCTTGCGTCATTCCAAAACAGTTGGTCAACTCACCTATTTTTCTCTCAGCCTTTTTGTTAGTGCATATTTTCTAACTATTCTAGATGCTTAGCCATATCCATCCCTCAATAGTTCTTGAACCCAATCAAAGGCATGCTATCATGAGAGTGAAGGCAAGCTCCTGCTTAATGGATAATGTTTGCTACCAATAGGAAAATTTATCTCATCTTAAATTCAAAACTTAGTACAGTGGGAATTCCAAGGATTTTTTAATCGGTCAATTTCTCTGTGGCAAGAAGCCTTATGAACCTTTATTGGCATTTTTGGGTGCTTACTATATACGTCTAAAAATGGCACTTCAAATTTTATATTGCCCAATGACAAAGATTATACTCCAACTACTGTACTTAGGGGCCTAATGGAGTAATTCTTAATCCGAGTCTGAAAGAAAAACAAAAGCCTAATAGAACCCAAATGGCCCAAATAGATAGTGTTCGATATCCAATTAAGATCCACTTTATAGATCATAAAATTATTGAGTTTAAATATCAGTATTCTTCATTAACAAGCTTTCTAAGTGCATCATCAAACCCAGTAAGCAATGGAAAAAATATAAGTCGAATATTGGAGTATGTGCTAAAAATGACACCTGTTAACTATTTTGGTCATATCTACTTTCACGCTTGTGCAAAAATTATGAAAACAATTCACTAGAAAAAGGACGCAACAAGCTTTTACAAAAAAAAAAAAGAAAGAAAAGAATCACTCCAAATGGATATCAGATGACAAAATTATGGTCAAAACAAGTTGCAGGCCAACTTGGCCCAAAAAACAAGACCAGCTTTCCGCCAGGAAACTGAGCCAGGTTCTTCAACGGGGAACTAGTCAGGCTCCTTAGTTTTCTGTCACTCCAAGTCTTTTTATGTGTAAAGTGTGTTTAATTAATTAGAATCCTACTCGGATTAATTCGCTTCTTTAGATAAACCTCAATGGGTTTATCTGCGATTAGGTCTTCTTTCTCTAAGTCGATTTAGACCATACCGTCAACCAGTATAAATAGGGGTTGTCCCCTAGGGGTTAAGGGCATCAAATCAATTGGCATCAAAACACATCAAAAAAATCAGGGAGAGGAGACAATCGTAATTTAGGAGAGAAGTACCTTGCATATTAGAGGCATTGGGAGACATAGAATTTGGTCACCCATTAAAAAGGTATCACTCTGTTGGGTTCCTAGGTAAATCAAGTGTGTTATTTTGAGAGCAAAACTCTATCTTCGCTTACTTTTCTACTCTATTTCTCTTTTATTATTTGTTATTCTAAATTACCAAAGATGTAATCTTTAGCTAGTTCCTCGACAATTGTAACTGTTATTCTAGTTCTTGGGTTTTTGTTGTACTAAAGCATGTACCTCTTACATGATTTAACATGATTCGTACTAATCTGCTGCATGATTGTACTAGTGTGATTAAAAGTTTGATTCCAATGTTGAATATTAAAGGCCGCTAGTGATGACGAGCAGTGATGCGATGCACCCCATTACATTCCCATATCATCGCCTTGAATCTAGATCCTTGGCTTGAGACTTACGAGTCAAGATAGTCCCCACACTAGGGATTACTCAGGGTCCTTTTGAAAACCTTTTTGAAGCAAAATCAATTGTCCATTTGGTTGTCCCTATTAGTATAATTTGCTTCGAAAATTGATATGGTTTGTAAGTTTTCCTAATGCGCACTGACAACTCTACATTATGCATTGTTTTGTCTTTTTAGTCCTTTTTATTTTTCATTCGTTTTTATTTGTTGTCAGTAAAACCATTATGATCCAATACAATACACCGGTTGGGTTCCTGGATTAGATAGGCTGCCTTGTTCTTGGAATAGGTAGCAGCTATTGCCATGGATTGGAATCAGGCAATTGGGCCTGATTCTAGTCTAGGAGCTCAGTCGGGTACCTGGATCAGGATCAGGTTCAGGTTCCAGTTTCTTGATCCATCCTCATAAATCTACTAATTTCAATTTTTTTTAGAAAAAGGTTAACAGTAAGCTTTTCTAAAAATTAAAAAAATATAAAAACCCTAGCAGATGGGGGAATCACACCCCGAGAAGGTAAGTCCTTATAGTGGCAATTCCACTGGGGACATTTTCTTAAAGTAGGTGAGATTTGAAATTCAATATGGGAACTCATGTGCATGCTCGGATGTGTTATTGTAGGATTTAACTTTTTTTTTTTTAATCCTAGGGTCTATGCATTGATGCTTTAGGTCATAGGAGAGTTCATCTTAGGAAGGGTCTAACTTAGTAGACACGGCTATGGACCATACCAGCTTAGAAGGCCAATTGACCTCTAAAGGGCTCTTGACCTTATAGCTGATTAGGATTTAACCCTAGTCAAGGGAATAAAAGTCCTAAAAGGAGACTTAGCCACACTTGAATAAGCAAGACTGGGTGTTTCAAAAAAAAAATTGCACCATGATAGGAGTCTAAGGACTGTTGAAAAATCCAGCTAAAATTGTCTTCAGTTTGAAACTAGGAAAAGGGATAAGAGTCACCTGTCCAACTAGGAAATCGACTGGTGTTCTAAGGAATTCTTTCTGCATCTAATTATAAGAACTTAGGATAAAGCAGTTAAAAGTTAGGATGCCAGTCTCGGGGGCCCAATAAGGAAGCCGATCGGCTTCCCTAGTGTCTGACCGCATTAGATAAGGTTTGAGCCTGGGATAAAATGGGTCAAGAGCCAGGACATCAACCTAGGGGTCCATCATGGATCCCAACCGGCATCCTGCAATCTGGTTCAATTCAGTGATTATTGGTTTGAGTCAGCATTCATAGTATTTAGTCAGCATAGTAGGCTCTCAGCATATAGTCTCAGTTCATGGATCGACAAGGCTTATTTAGCGTGTTAGCGCTTCAGTTGTGGTACTTCAACCAAAGAGTCATGCATCTTTGGCCTCACCATGCATAGTGTATGAGTTCATCTAGGTCTAGAGTCCCTAATGGTGCCTATTAGACCTTTAGACCCTTAATCTTCTAAGTTACACCCCATCATGCATCATATTCGTAATGCATAAGACCAAGTAAGACCTAGATATTTTACCTATCTATAAGTTCATGGTCTATGGATCATATTTAGCATGTCTAGGATCCATGCACAAGTCCACCTAGATCCATCCACATACTTAAACTAGCACACTCTAGGTAGACCAAACCATAGTCGTGCTTAGGCATAGCCTAGGCCGACGACTTATTATGAGCTACCCTTATACCGAACTAAGGCCTATAGGTTAGCTTTTTAAGCCCAACTTGGGACCCAGTTCAAGGTAATACCCAATTTGATTTAAAACTAGCAGCCTCAATCCAACTTCTTAGCCTTATCTTTTCTAGTCTAGCCTAAACCTTTCTAGTCTAGTCTAAACCCTCAGGCCCTTATCTTCTTGCCTAACTACAAGTTAGTAACTGTTTTCTTCAACCCCATAGCTAATGTTATTAACCGTTCATTTCCATTATTAACTCCTCTAAACATCTGTGCTATTGCTTGGAATAGGGAAGGCTAAGAAGGTATACAAGTGTAGTCCACAAACCAGTAGACTTCTATCTTGAGAAGAGTTCGAGAGCACTCTCTAGATGGGTTAAGGCCAAAATCCAAGTCAAAGTCTAGTACTCAACAAACCCTATGGCAAGAGCTAATGAACTGGTTCAACTTGTCAAGATCATGGAAAAAGTGCAAACTAGATTAGATAAGAGTGAGAAGGAGATAAGGTTGATGTCCACTATGCTCTAAACGTTCACCAAGGGCACCCCAATAAAACGGTGAGAAACCTCGCAACAAAGGAGGGGAAGATGATAAGAAGAAGGAAGAAGAAGAGGGGAAAAGCAATCCTCAAATTGATTCACACATAGGTCATATAGAACAGCTGCTTAGTGAATCCGCAATGTTCAACCATTACCTTAATGACTATACGGGTTTCACTTCAATCCCAAAAGGGAAATTACCCCCAAAACTCACTATGCCAAATGCCAAGTTCCATGGAGCTAAAAATCCTTATCATCATGTGAAGAATTTTCTGAGTGGAATAACTTTAGAATGAAATACCCTCCACATCATATTTCCTTGGACATTCGACAAGGATGTGATGAGGTGGTATAATACTATAAACCCACGAATGATTTCATGAGGGATGATCTTTGTAAGAAATTCCTATGTCAGTATTCATACAATATTGACCTCCGAATTACACTTGAAGACCTAGAGTTGATCAAGGAAAAGAAAACATGGGGTTTCTAACTACCTTGCTAGATGGAGGCCAAAGGCTGGACACAAGGTGGATCAACCTTTAGAATCTAACCCACTGAAACTATTCGTCAGGAAACCCCAACCACATACAAGCAACATCAAAGCTTCATCCCATTTGGGAACTTTATGACATTAAGGAATGTCGGCATGCTTGTCGAAGAAGAGTCTCCACATAAAAGGGGTCAAAACCAGTCCAATTCAGGAGAATAGGCCGATACTAATGCTTTTCGTCACGCCTTGAGTTTTAAAATTTCTTTTTCAATCCTGAGTCTAAGTTTGGTATAACCTTGATCATTAATAAAATATCTTCTTTTACTAGTTCCATATACTCTTGTTTTTGGAATGCTTTTGTACTATAATGAATCCAAGGTTTAAAAAGGGGGCTACCCTGAAAACCTCATACGGTGGGCCAGGCTAAATAAAAGGGAGAAAAATAAAATATAAAAGGACTAAGATTTTAATCCATCATCTGAAAAAGGCAAAAGACCAAAAATCTAATAGGTCATGTAGTTTTAAGGGACATGCCTACGATAAGAGACCTCCTTTCACAATTTGCATTAAATCGTTTGTTAAAATTGATAAATTCCTGCGTGGAACCCTTTTTGAGCCTTCAAATAAAACTGTTTGTTTAATTACCACATGATGTATCACACTGGGAAGGAAAGAAATGAAAGGAAAGCTCAAGTTTGAAGAGAGAAGAAGGTGGGGGTGGCGTGTGGAAGGAAAATGGCATAGCTTAGAAAGAGAATAGGGAAATTGGAAACTGAAATATCGATAGAACTGAAACGATTCTTAAATACAGATTTCACCACTAAGAATTGTTTAAGGGCCCTTGATCTTTGGTTAGGATACAGATATCACCACCTAATTAAGACCAAGACTCACTTGATCATCATTCTAATTGCCCAGACTAGAGATAACCAAGTAGAGAATTCAAAGTAACAACACTGAGGAGTTTCAAGCTCAACTTCAAATTTCAAATATTCATCATTACTTACATAAGGGACGTCTAGGCTACTTATAAGGCATGCCCAAGCCTTTCCTCCCTCACTAGGTAATCTTGAGGAGATTACTTAATGGTTAGGAAAGCTATTAAGCACACTTACCAAGCTAGATTATATTACACATCTTTGTACTAAGCTAAGCTCGTACAAATGAGTCTAATAATTAACAAACAATTAACTAAACTCATTCCTTAATGTTGCTAGGCAGCGTGGTCATCTTTTCCTTGCTAGGAAGGTCTTCGTCCACACCTGCCATCTTAAAAAGCAAGGCTCACACATGCACGCCACCTCAAGCCAATGGCATTCGAATGTATGCTTACAAAATGGCAGTTCCTCCTTAACCCACGTGGCATTCTCTCCTTGAGTGAGTCATAGGGTGACTAAGCATTACTACACAGCCAAGTAAGCACAAATGTTGGTGAAGAAAACCCACCTAAGAGGCTAAGAGGGTAAACCCTCTAGGCTAAGAAACTGGGTGGGAAAGGCGTATATGGTTCGGTTTTTGCTCCTATTGGGCCACTTCAATTTGATGAGTAATCTTAGGTTTCCTTTCATGTGAGGAAACCTCAAGATGTTAGCAACCCCCATCCAATTTGAGAAATCTAGATTTGCACATCATTAGAAGGCTCAATTAGCTTAATTAACCCAACCGTCCATTCTTGTGCGCCAAATGGACTGCTTGACGTGTTGGGCTGCTTGACATCCTAAACTAACTAACAAAAAAAGAATTACACAATTTGGATGTCATTTAGTCTAGAAAATAACAAAAATAAAACCGGGTATAATCTGGCTCAACTGGGTAGTTTGGACAGTTTAGATTTGAGGGCTAATTTAGACAAGCAAATGAAGTCCAAATGACTTGGAACTTGCTTTATTGGACAGCTGACTTCTTAAACTTTAAACTCATGACAAAATATTGGGCTTAAATCTTATGGAAGTTGAAGTGATAAAGGACACAAAATCGGACTTGTATTCTAATTTGAACCTGGAACCTGCTGTTTTGTATTCCTAACAAAAATGTGGGTTTTTCTTTGGTTTGGGCTGTTAAAACCTTATTACTAACCCCTTAGTCCAAATTGAGGTCCATGGGTAGATCTCCATCACCACGTCTATCCTAACCGTAGAGTGGGAGTGTGTGTGTGATATCAAAATCAGTAATAAAAAAGAAGAGAGTTCAAACCAAACAGTCTCATCCCCTAAATTAAAAAAAAAAAAACAAACAAGGAGAAGAGTAGAAGAATCAAACCAAAAAAAAAAAAAAAAAAAGTAAAAGCTTAAAAAGAGGAAGAATAAAGAAAGAAAATTGTTGATTCACCCTAACTTCATCATTCATGCACACTTGGAGATTTCATGAGGGTTGTTCGAGCGTTCATGCTAATTCCATTTCTTTGGCACCCTAATCTTGAAGCCAACTTTGAAAGTCCTCCCGGAGGCATCCCTCCTTTAAGTTGCATATTCTTATCCTTAAACTAGACTCGCCTCATTGCACATAGGACAGTAGGTAACCCCTTTTAAGCCCGGCCACGAAGATTCTTTTCCATTAAGAAACATCTGAATTGAATCATTTAGTCTCCCCAAAAAAAAAAAAAAAAAAGAAGAGAGAATAACGAGCTGATGACCCAAAAACCTGAAAAGGTGGACCAGGTAAAACGTGTTTGAACAAAAATCTTAGTTTTTAGAGGATAAAGAAGCATTCTATTACCTGTCTTCATCGAATCAGACTTGAACAAACCATTACTTTTCAATCTTCATAGTCTCTATTTCATCTCTATGCCAAAAGTTAGTACTCTTTGTTTCAGTCATTACTACAAGTTCAAAAGTGAATACTCATTTCATATTCTCAACCTTCCTAAGTGAGAACTCACCTATTATGCAAGATAGGGGCTCCCTTATATTTTTCTAGACAATTAGGGTTTCTATCATGGTAAACATTTCCCACCAAGAAGATAAATGTATTCTTTATACCAAGACAGAGGCTACTTTCGACAGCACCAACAAAGGCGTGTTTGTCTGCCATATCCCTACACAACTAGGGTTTGCCAACTAGTAAATATTTCCCAGCATAGAGAGGATCACATTTATTCTACTTGACTGGGGGCTACTCAAATGAAAACTACCAAAGTAGCCTTAGCTATCACTATCCTGACACATCTAGAACAGTTTAGATTTGAGAGCTAATTTAGACAAGCAAATGAAGTCCAAATGACTTGGAACTTGCTTTATTGGACAGCTGACTTCTTAAACTTTAAACTCATGACAAAATATTGGGCTTAAATCTTATGGAAGTTGAAGTGATAAAGGACACAAAATCGGACTTGTATTCTAATTTGAACCTGGAACCTGCTGTTTTGTATTCCTAACAAAAATGTGGGTTTTTCTTTGGTTTGGGCTGTTAAAACCTTATTACTAACCCCTTAGTCCAAATTGAGGTCCATGGGTAGATCTCCATCACCACGTCTATCCTAACCGTAGAGTGGGAGTGTGTGTGTGATATCAAAATCAGTAATAAAAAAGAAGAGAGTTCAAACCAAACAGTCTCATCCCCTAAATTAAAAAAAAAAAAACAAACAAGGAGAAGAGTAGAAGAATCAAACCAAAAAAAAAAAAAAAAAAAAAAAAAAAGCTTAAAAAGAGGAAGAATAAAGAAAAGAAAATTGTTGATTCACCCTAACTTCATCATTCATGCACACTTGGAGATTTCATGAGGGTTGTTCGAGCGTTCATGCTAATTCCATTTCTTTGGCACCCTAATCTTGAAGCCAACTTTGAAAAGTCCTCCCGGAGGCATCCCTCCTTTAAGTTGCATATTCTTATCCTTAAACTAAGACTCGCCTCATTGCACATAGGACACGTAGGTAACCCCTTTTAAGCCCGGCCACGAAGATTCTTTTCCATTAAGAAACATCTGAATTGAATCATTTAGTCTCCCAAAAAAAAAAAAAAAAAAGAAGAGAGAATAACGAGCTGATGACCCAAAAACCTGAAAAGATGGACCAGGTAAAACGTGTTTGAACAAAAATCTTAGTTTTTAGAGGATAAAGAAGCATTCTATTACCTGTCTTCATCGAATCAGACTTGAACAAACCATTACTTTTCAATCTTCATAGTCTCTATTTCATCTCTATGCCAAAAGTTAGTACTCTTTGTTTCAGTCATTACTACAAGTTCAAAAGTGAATACTCATTTCATATTCTCAACCTTCCTAAGTGAGAACTCACCTATTATGCAAGATAGGGGCTCCCTTATATTTTTCTAGACAATTAGGGTTTCTATCATGGTAAACATTTCCCACCAAGAAGATAAATGTATTCTTTATACCAAGACAGAGGCTACTTTCGACAGCACCAACAAAGGCGTGTTTGTCTGCCATATCCCTACACAACTAGGGTTTGCCAACTAGTAAATATTTCCCAGCATAGAGAGGATCACATTTATTCTACTTGACTGGGGGCTACTCAAATGAAAACTACCAAAGTAGCCTTAGCTATCACTATCCTGACACATCTAGAGCTTCTGCTGTAATAAATAGAAATTAAGGGTTGTTCACATTTGGAGCACTTTAATGCAAAATTAGAGGTTACTCCTCCCTCAAAAGAGAGATTCCCTATCCTACGTAACTTATGATCCATAACCTGGTCTAAGCCAATGTTCACTTAACTTTTTACCCCTCATTAAATAATATGTTGTAGTCTAGGCATGGAGCATCACCAGGCCCAACCCATCAGTCATTTATGCCTTAATTGGGTCTTATCCAACGAACCCTAGGCTTAGTATGAGATCTCACTTACACGCACACGAGTTTAGGTCATCACATGTTTGTATATTCAGTATAATTGAGTCTACATAGCCATCATGTATACATAGTCCCACTTAGGTTAGTAAGTACACTTGCATCAATGCATGGGTCTTTACCATATTTGCTAGACTGACCTCTACCTTCATTGCTTATGAACCTTGAATTAAAGAAGAGTGTAATTAGCCTTCACAATGACCTTATAGGAAGGGCACGCAACCCTCGTTAGCCATAAATCTGCATCAAAGGTTCTCAAGACAGCACAACAACTCTCATAAAAGACATTTATACTTTGACCCTCGCCTTAATCAGGCTCAATCAAAGTGGGGGTTCCAATCTCAAAGCGGGCTTTACGCTAGCATCATTGCCTAAGACATCAACCTTATCAGGTATCCAAGTTCAATAGGATCTAGTCATAGAGGACACTTCATCCTCTTTATATTAACATGGAAGGACGCCTCAACGTCTAGGAGATTTTAGCATTCGCCAAACTCTAGAAGGATGTGACTTCAACGTCTAAGTGGCAAAAAGATCAAACTTAAAGGTTTAACATCTTAATATCTCATGCCATAAGGTCCTCACAGATCAATCTTCAGGCTGAAAAGCCAACAAGTTCATAAGGACCTTGCTACTAGTTTTCAGGCTCATGGGGTAACAAGTTGACCGGGATTTGGCCACAGGTCTTCAGGCTTAGATGCCATCAAGTTCTCAAGCATCTAGCCACAAATCTTCAGCCATCCACACAACTAAGGTTCACCACTAGGTCTTGGCACCATGAGACATTGCACCATTAAAATCCACTAGAGCCACGAAAAGTCCTTTACTCCTACGATAAAGAAATTCGCTAGATTAGTGAAAGGTCCGCTAAACTAGTGTCATGGATAATTTCAAGATTGTGCTAGACCAATGAAAGATCTGATATTGCTGCAACAAGAAAATCCACTAAACCGATGAAAGGTATGCTAATCCGGCATCAGGAATAAATTCAAGAATCTACTCGATCGGCGAAAGGTCTGCTACTCCGACAATAAGGAAATCTGCTACAACGACGAAAGGTTCGCTACCCCTACGATAAGGAAATCCATTAGACTGACGAAAGGTCCGCCCATCCGATGATAAGGAAATTCGCTTGACGGTAGAAAGGTCTGCTACTCCATTGATTAGGCAATATGCTATATCGGTGAAAGGTCTGCTTATCCAGCGACAAAGAAATTAGCTAGACCAATAAAAGATCTGCTAATCCGGCGAATAGATAAATTCACAAAAATTTCATTGATTCGGCGAAAGTATAAATCCGCTACACCGTCGAAACGTCCTCTCCTTCGATGACAAGGAAATTTACTAGAGCAGCAAAGGGTCCATTAAACTGGTGACAAGAAAATCCACTGGACTGATGAAGGATCCATCGATTATAATTACCTTAACAAAGTTAGATTGTTCTGATTTTATTAGATATTCATCAAATATAATTACCTTGATAAGGTTTTTTAGAATTAAGGGTATTGCGTATTGTTGTGATATTGTCTTCTATGATTCTCAACCTACTAGAAAATTGAATTTCTCTGTTAAATGGGACTGTTGGATTCTTTACGAACATAGTTGGCTTGCTTGGAACTTCCCCCCATTTTATATTTTGGATTGGTTTAGTGGTATGACTGCTACTAATGACGCAAGCTGTCATGCTATGGGCTTTTAGACCTTCGACGATAGCTGTCTCATCACATGAACCTTCCTTGTTTGGCCTTGTGGGATCATTTTGTTCTCTAAGCTGACCTATATGAATAACATTCTATTATTATATTTGTTTTGCTCCAAATGGCTTTTCATAAATCTTTAAGGCTGGTTTTAATTCCAATGTTATATGTGTTACCTACAGTTAGGCGAATTGACCTTGGTGGAGCGGGCTAGTGCTGAATATTTTAGAATTACCACAAGATGCAAGTACCTCATTTAACAGCATAGTATGGGTCCCTTTGATGTTTTCAACCCCTCTATGCGCAATGGAGGCACACGTGGATCCTCCTTCCAGGATTATCTGTCTTGTCCTTAAAGGGAATGTCTTAATCTATGAACTTTTTCCTAATAATATGGATTTGTTATTTGGTATTGAAGTTGCTACGGTGAGAGAAATGTATGGTGACATTGATCTCTCCTGCATTTCCCAGGCCTCTATTCAGACTGCTTTTGGGTACAGACAAATTTTTGGGTTTTTATTACTTTGGTTATACTTTGATGTTAAGCATCAGCAAAGTGATCTTTCCCAGTCTATATGTTGTCTTAGTGATTTTCTTAAGCACCTAGACAATATTCATGAGAACACAATGATGTCTGATGGCCAAGAAGAAAGCAATCGTGCTCTTATAGTGATCTCTGTTCATATTTTCAGTATGTTTACTTGTGTATGGCATGAGAAGAAGTTAGTTCAATTTTTTCTTGACCTCCCTTTCCATCGCTATTTTACAACAAGCTTTTTGGCCTAACATATGGAACCTCCATATTTGTGGTCTTTTATTAGAATCTGAGATTACCAATTTGGATTGTTGTGACATCTTCACTCATAGTTCTTGGTGGGAGTCGCTGCAAAAATTACAGAAGAACTATCCCCTTCCCAAAAGGGATTCTATAATCAAGTTCTTTTAATGAAAATTTTATGCTGGAATACTCAAGGTGTTAAAAAAGCACAAGTATTACAAGAAGTTAAATTCTTGACCAATACTCATAAACCTAATTTGATCTTTCTATTAGAAACTTTAGTTAATGAAACTAACATTTGTAGAATTCTCCCTTAAATGGGATTTTAACATTACGATTTTGTCTCCCCAGTTAACCACTCTGGGGGGGATAGCGGTGTTATGGAATAATGGAAATATACATGCTTTAATCTTACTAAAAGAATAGAGGGCAGTCCACATGATGATGCATGATTAAAAAAAAGGCTAAGAATACTATCATATCAGGAATTTATGCACCAGCACAAAATAGAGATAAAAATGAATTCTGGGAGCATCTATCTCAATTACATAATGTTATAGATATCCCATGGTGTATAATGGGAGATTTTAATGAAATAGCATGCCCTAATGAAAAATTAGGAGGCCCTGCCCCAAATACCAACAGGTTTCAACGTCTGAATAGTTTCCTAACGACAACTAATGCACAAATCCTTCAAGTAACAGGCAATTCATTCACCTGGAAAAAAGGGTGCATATGCATCTTGTTTACGAAAGACTTGATAGAACTATTGTTAGAAATGAATGGGGTAGTCTCTATCCCAATGCTTATGAATTACATGGTAGTTTTCTGTCTTCAGACCACTGATCTATTATTGTTTCGACCCAAATTCAACGTATAGAGGCTAAGGCATTTCCGTGCCGCTTTCAGAGTTTCTGGTGTAAATATCAAAATGTCGACGACATTGCTTCAAAGAATTGGAAAAATAGCTAAAGAGGGACTCATATGTTTAAAATCATGCGAAAATTCAAAAGAATTAAGTACGTTATTGAAGACTGGTCGAAAAAGAACTTTGATAACATCCATGAGAGACTGACCAAAAATACTTATAAAATTTACTATGTGGAAGAAAGGTTAATAGTTAATCCTAATAGCTATAAGTTTAATTCCTGGATGCACAGCCCACTAAAACAAAGGGAGAAATTGATGTTATTTAACCAGAAATATTAGGGGAAGCTAGCTCGTAAGCAATGGCTAGTGAATGGTGATACGAACTCAGAATTCTTTCATAATAGAGCAAATTCAAGAAGAAAAAGAAAATTAGTTATAAAACTCCGAGATGACTGCGGTGTCTGGATTGACGATTATAAAATGATTGCAAATAAATTCTTTTTAGACTATACACAACGCTTCAAATATGCATACAACACGATTAAAATGATCCCCAAGCTTGGGCTGCCTAAACTAATTTCAAACATTGATAATATAGAACTCACTAAGCTTCCAAACTTGGAAGAGGTAAAGGATGCACCTTTTGGCATAGATTCTAATAAAACTCCATGACCTAATGGATTTGGAGCAGATTTTTTTAAGAACTGTTGGCATACTGTCAAAAAGGATCTTTTCAACTGCATTATCGAATTTTTCACAAATGGAAAAATACTGAAGGTAATTAATCATACCTTTATTGTACTTATCCCAAAGACAACCAACCCCTTACAGACTAATCATTATTGACCCATCAACTTGTGCTCGACAATTTATAAAATCATTTCAAAGATCTTGGTTAATAGGTTAAGGTCACTTCTCAATAAACTAATCTCCCATTTTAAAATGCCTTTATACCAGGGAGATCAATACATGCTAATATTATGCTAACACATGAAATTATGCATAAGTGCAAGAACCTGAAAGGCAAGTCCGCTTGGGTAGTAATCAAGTCGGATATGGAAAAAGAACATGATAGAATTGAATGAGACTTTATTCTTAAATGCCTCCAAGAAATGGGATTCCACCCAATTTGGAACTCCTAGATGAAGGAATGCATCTCCTCAGTATCATACTCAATAATTGTGAATGATGAACCCCAAGGTCTGTTCACCCCAACTAGAGGAATTAGACAAAGAGATCCGCTCTCCCCTTATATTTTTATATTATGTATGGAAGCTCTTAATCATATGCTTTACACAGAAGCTAATACCCCAAAATCAGGCATAGGAGTTAAGATAAGTCCCAGGGACATCAGAATTCCATGTCTTTTATTTGCGGATGATTACCTCCTTTTTAGCAAAGCTAACTTAGATAATTGTGATAAACTCAAAACTATATTTGACACTTTTTGCACAACCTCAAGGCAGCTATTAATTACCACTAGTCTGTTCTGACCTTTTCTCGTAATGCTTCTCCTACACAAAAACAACTAGTAACTGCTATCTTTAAGATTCCCTAGAGGGACTCCTTAGGGAAATACTTGGGTTGCCCTGTTTTCCAAGGGCAACCATCTAATTCAACCTTTCAAGAAATTATTAATAAAGCAACTATAAAGTTGGAGAGTTGGAAAGCAAACTACTTATTTGAAGTTGGCAGAATAGTTTTGATACAATCCCACCTAGAATCACTACCAGCATATACAATGTAATGTTTTAAATTATCTCAAAGTACTAGCAAATATTTAGATAAATGTAATAGAGACTTCTTCTGGAAAAATCAAATACAGAGAAAGGTTTACCGCTTATTGCTGAGGACAAAATTTGCTTGCCCAAAAGTAAAGGTGGGTTGGGACCACGCAAAGGAGATGCCATCAACGAAGCCTTTCAGTGTAAACTGGCTTGGAAGGCTCTCACGGATGCATCGAGCCTTTGGGTACAATTTGTGAGGGCAAAGTATTATTCAACTCTGACTTTTTTAGCTGCGAACGGAAGAACACTGATTCGCCAGTATAGAAAAGTATTTTGAAGAGTAAAGATCTCCTCAAGAAAGGAATTATTTGGAAGATATGGAAGGGAGATTAGATCTCCTTTTGGTTTGATAATTGGATAGAAACTAGGAATCTAGTAGACATAATGGGAAAGATAAAGAAAATATTCCCCAACCCGATGTAAAAGTATGTGATTTTGTTACACAACAGTCACAATGGAAAATTCAGAGGATACCCATACCCACGCATGAAATAGAAGATTCCTTTTGTTGGGGATTAAATAGCTCAGATGATTTCTCTACAAAATCCACCACTTGGATGGCTCATAGGATCCAGTCCCATGAAAGTTCTAAATGGTCCTACAAGTGGATATGGAAAATTGATAATATGCCTAAAATTATGATCTTCTTGTGGCAATTGTGTCATAAAGCTCTAGCACTAAGAGGCACGCTTTTGAGAAGGGGACTTCATATTGATCAAGTTTGTCCTATATGCCTTAATGATATTGAATCTTCAGAGCACCTATTCAAAGAATGTCAAATAACTAAGAAGGGTTGGGAAGTTGTGGACAAACCTAATTGGCTTCCATTCAGTGTTTCTCCTCTGGATGCCAAGACTTATCCCAATGTTTGGGTAAGATTCATTCCTCTCATAAGTTAACATTAAAGCAAAAGGTTTTCGTTTCTATTGTGGAGTATCTGAAAATCCAGGAATCCACGGGCTTCAGGAATGAAATTTTCAATCCACTGACTTCTGGCAAAAAAAGCTAGTGCAGAATGGAAAATCCGAACTTATATGTCGATTGATACTAAATCGACGGGGCCTTCTTCTTCCCCCTCCACCTTAACTCATCTTGTGAGGTGGCACCTGCCTGATCCAGGGTTCATAAAACTCAACTTTGACAGATCACTCATCAACTCCTCAACAGCAGGAGGCTTCATTGTCCGGGATTGGACTGGCAGATTACTGAAGGCTAGAGTAGCTTATTACGGCAACACTTCAATATTAGTCACGGAGGCTAGAGCACTGTGCGATGTGTTATCTTTAGCTATTCAAGTAGGTTTCAATCAATTAATTGTAGAAGGCGACAATAAGATAGTGATCCAAGCTTTGGAGGGGAAGATTCACATCGCTTGGTAGATTCATAATATTATCAAGGATATTCAAGTGTGGAGAGATTAAGACATTCAAATTACCACTAACCATGTGTTCAGAGAGTCAAACATGGCAACAGACTCGCTGTCTAAATTTGGGCATTCCATTACTGCTTCATTTTCATCTGATTTATGTTTTTCACCAGCCCTTAGGACAATTTTAGCTGATGATGTAGTTGGACATACTCTTGTGAGAAGAAGCATCTAACATTATTATTGTTCCTTTTTCCCCTTATTTAAAAAAAATTAAAAAAAAAAAAACACTACCTATGTTCAAAAGCATTCAGAAACAAGTTGTAAGTTAGTTTTCATCAACCTATGTGATTGTTATGCACATATGCATGACGTAAGAGGGGACCTAGGATCCTTTGATGCCAACATTTGCTTCCCTTACAATTCACATATCACAATCACAAATGGAAACTGAGATTATATTCTTTTCAACAAATTATAAATATTTATCATTAGCATTTAGTGCTAATCAGCACTCATTAATATAAATCAGCACTTAAATCATATTTCCTAGTTATAGTTCTGTCAATGGAGGAACATTCACCACTCATCAATAATCATCAGCACTTATCAATGACATTAACCATTCATTAGCACGACTCAACAACAAATTCTTTATGATAAGTTGAAAAGAACATGCCTTAAGAGAATATTAGCTTCGTTATTCTAGGGGTATACATCTGTCCATCGAGGCCTTTGGCATATTGTACATCGCTTTCTCCTTCGCCTTGCTCCTAAGGTTGGATGTTACTTAGTTTTATTAACCTATTGATGACTAAAAATTAATGATGGGGAAACCATAAAACATGCAAAATTGCATTACAATTCACAATTCTGAGGACCTATTTTGGCATTTATTTTGATAGTAAGCGATAAGAAATTAAAACTTGTAAGGAGTAATGACATTAAGATTTATATATAGTTATAAATAGCAAGGATTGGTAAAGAGTTGTAACAAGTGATAAAGATACAAAGGTATAAAAATTTGGTTATAAGCCTCACGAGCAGGGATGCCAATGCTTCTAAATGCTAAAAGAATAAGCTCCAACCCACTTGGTTGATGTTCAGAAATGTATCCTATTCCATAATCCCAGAAGCTATATCACAACTTCCCTAATAAGTAAAACGGACAAGTTCATGAAGTTCACCAGACCTCACCACATTTGACTGCTTCACTCCGCTCGTGGATTATGCCAGGCGTCAGAGCACGAATAATACCAATAGAACACACTAAACTCCTATACGGGCACAACGTTCTAGACCATGGGTTTGGCACAACTTCTTCAGTTCAACGGCATGTAAAGTGTTTGAACCGTAAAGCCCCACGCAGGGATTCTAGCTACAGCTTCTACGTGGGAATCTGAAAGGGTCAAATTTTGTAACGATTGGCGGTGGGACCTCAGAAACCGTAAATACGAAGCTCATATGCCTCCTCCCCACTCCCCAGTACATCGAGTTCCAACAGAAAACATTGGGACATCTGTTACCTTTATATAATTAACCTAAATCATTGTGCTAGGCATCATCACATATTAAGCTTTATTGAATTATTCATTACGAGGATATGTGAATAAATGTATTGTGATATAAATACATGAATTGTTCACACCTTAGTTTATTAGTTGTAACTTAACAAACGATAATGAATAGGCATTCTCTCTTTTAATGATAAAGCTTTTTAATTATTTTATCAACCACATTTGCTCTAACCCATAAAGGTGGAAATGACAGGACAAATAGGTTATACTTAGGCTTCATTTTTCTTGCAAATTCATCAAGTTATATATGTAGAAAATTAAAATTAATAAACCGTAACAAATTAATTTAAATTATTACTTATAAGTTTGTAAAATCTCTAAGATCAGCAATTAGAATATGAATTCCTTGACCAATTTTATACAAGCTTTATGAGTTGGAAAGATACTAATTAACCAGATTACAGTTTCGGTTGAAATTAGCGGACTACTCAAAGACCCCTGTTGGGTTACCTCAGAATCTGCAACCAAGAATAGACTTTTCTATCCGATAAAATAGCTAAGCAAACAAAGACGGCATGGAAGGAATAGAAAGCAAGCCACATGACAGAGGAAGGAGCTCTAGTGGCACAATAGATGCCGTTATCTAACTTCAATCAAAGTTAAGAAAAACAAGATGTAGAATCCACCTCATTTGCATCTACTCCCCACATGAAATATTAATATAAGTTTGTTGGAGGCTCCATCAATAATCTTGAACGATTTCAAGGGTGTTTGGCAAATATCTTTTTGACTAAAAACAGATTTTTGGATCAAAATTAGTTATTTAATCTAGTCAAAAAGATGGGTGTTTAGTAAAATGACTATTTGAAATACCTTTTTGGACAAAAAAGCTAATTCTATTAGCTTTTTGGAAGAATTTTTTTGAGAATTAGTTTTTTGTTTCACAACTTTATCAAAACCCAACAGTTTCTCGACAAGTAGCTACTTCAAATAGCTAACAGCTAACAAATAATTCAAACAACTAACAGCTAGCAGCTGTTTCCCAAATATGACCTTCAAATCACCCCTTCAATGATATTTGTCTTGGAGGCTCCATCAATAATCTTGAACGATTTCAAATGTGTTTGGCAAACATCTTTTTGACCAAAAACAGATTTTTGGATGAAAATTAGCTATTTAATGTAGTCAAAAATATGGGTGTTTAGCAAAATGATTATTTAAAATAGCTTTTTGGACCAAAAAGCTAATTCTATTAGCTTTTTGGAAGAATTTTTTTGAGAATTAGTTTTTTGTTTTACAACTTTCTCAAAAATAATTAATCTTACCCAACAATTTTTCTATAAGTAGCTACTTCAAATAGCTAACAGCTAACAAATAATTCAAACAGCTAACAGCTAGCAGCTGTTTCTCAAACATGACCTTCAAATCACCCCTTCAATGATATTTGTCTTGGAGTTTTGGACTCACAAATGTAATTCTCTCCATGAAAATGATAACATATAAAGCCCAGGTTTTCGTCTCTCCAAGGGATTCAACGAGTTATTAGTTTTCCAATGATTCTTACTTAGGGTCTGTTCTTTTCGTTCGTCTTTTCTAATTTACCAACTTCAATCTACTTTAACCCACTTCAACCCACTTCAATTCACGTCAACAAAAAATAATAATTTTAACCAACTTCAATCAACTTCAACCAACTTTAACTAAGCTCTTTCAAAATTTTATTCTCACTATTTTAAGCAACTTCAACCCATCATATAAAAATATACCAAATTCAATCCACTTAAACCAACTTCAACCCACTTTAACAAAAAATACCAACTTCAACCCACTTCAATCTATCTCAACCAACTTCACCCTTTTACCAACTCCAATTTACCGACAAAAAGAACAGGCCCTTAACCATGCTAAATGCTAATTTAAAGTAGCAAACGGGCGGGGTAGACCTGGCCTACCGATAATTACTCCATACAAAACCACATGTCAGCTCGTGAAATCTGACCTGCGGGGTCCTGACCGTGGTTCAAGGTCCATTGCAAGTGTTGCAGTTCCAGTAGACGAACTAACCCATAACCATAAAGCAGCCCACGCCCGACACGCGAACCCAACCACTCCAAGCCACATTCAAACAGTCTGCACACTTAGAAAACATAGAAACAAAAAAAGAAATTGTTTTTTAAAATTTTTACATAATGCGAATATGAGAAGTTATTAATGTTAATCATATTCGCTAAAAATTTTAAATAATGAACTATTTAGTTTTTAAGAATAGACCATCAATTACAGGCTAGTGCTCCAACTCACAATTGCCGCAGCCCACACCGCATACTAGCTCGAATTGTCTGATTAACTGTGCGTTATGGTTCATGTATTATGGAATTACTAAACCACCTACTGACACGACCTTTCCCGCATTCAGTAATGAATGCAAGGTTACGTCCATATGCACCCGGGGTCTCAAGGGAAAAACCCTTCTTGAAATTGGAAAATAGAGAGAATGATGAACATGTGTTAGTAGGACCTCTAGCATTCGATTGACCTGGTACTCTTACAATTATGCTAGAGTTAGAAAACAGGTCAATTTAAACTGACTTACCTAATAAACGGTTCAATTTTGTGTTAGCATTGAAAGTACCTTATTTTTACTCATATTTAAAATATAACATATTTTTAAAAAACTACCAAATCATGTCAAAGTCAGTTCGATTCATGCCAAGTTCATGTTTCAATCGGTAATTCAGATCAAGTTTGGGTCATGTCATATGCACCTTCGATACTCAAATTTGTTACAAGGTAATAAGCGAAATAAGCAAATTTGAGGATGAAAAGGGAAAAATTAAGAGAAGACGGAAGAAAGGATGAATAATCGCACCGAAAATTTATAGTCCCTTCTGCACCCTGACTTGTAGCAATCAACCAACAAACAATAAGTACCGACAAGGCAACAACCCTCAAGCATGCGTCCCCATCCCAATAGAAAGCCAATTGATTTATGGTTTTTTTAATACAAGGAGAAACAATAACAAAAAGAATCAGAGAAAAGGATGCAGAAAAGTTTACAGCTAGACTTGCAGAGATTTTTGCAAGACACTGACATCACAATGGTAGGTGCGGGACCACGGACAGCTTTCCCAAGCCAAGCATCATGCAATGGTTGCCACTCCTGGTGTGCTCTTTTCATTATTGAGCTTTGGGTATTCGTTTCATTTCAATAACTTTCAATTCCCCCCCCCCCCCGGGCCCACCCTGGGGTTACATGCTTCCAAGCGCCAATTCTGATCTACCTGGCTCAATTTTCTTTTTAAAAAAAAAAATCTGCATTCATATATACAAATAATAGATTAGAAGCACCTTAGATTCTTTCTCCACCACCTGATCTTAATCCTAAAACAATAGCTCTATGACTAGGACCCAAATCCAACTTTCCAATTCTGGAACTTTCATAGTTTAGCAAAGACTAACTAGGTCAACAGAATTTTTATCGGAAAGCTAAGTCCTGAACAATTTCAGCAATTGGGCATCCAAGCTCACAAAATCTTTCGCTTTAGAAGCATTGTAGTGAATTCGGGTATCTCTTTCCTTCTTTCCTTAATTTTTGTCCCCTCACTAGAAATAGTGGAACCATCCCACTTGCGTTACTTAAAAAAGATATATGGCCACTATCTCATTTATGAGCAGCTCTAGTACTAAAGAGGTCAGAAAGCAATCGAGTAAAAAAGTAACTACAAATCAGCATGATCAGCCCAATGAAGAAATTTCCAAATTTCACTTGGCAGTGAAAAGAGATGGAATCACAAAATTGGAGTGAGCTAGCCATATATTCCCATGTTCACAGATAAGGACTCTCAATTATTTTCATGTTTTTCTAGGCAAGCCGCTCTAAGCAGACCAGTCCCATATGAAGGCAGTAAGGCAGCAAAGATAATAGCAAACTAAATATCTCTTTCAATCACATGAAAGATCAACCAACACCATATCCAGAACCTCTCCACACCCATGTATGTGCACTCTGAATTGCAGAACAGGAAAGCAACTTGTCAGACTGAATACAAACAGAATCTAAAACTACAGAAATACGTAGCTAAATTGGTTGAATTTCGCTCGTCCCCTGGGATGGACATATCCAAAGAGAAACTCCTAAAATAGTGACGAACGAATCAGCTGTGCTGGTTTTCAGACAGGAATTATATAGAATGCTTGTTTGTAAAGAAGTGAGATGGTGAAAAGGCATAAAAGAAGTACCAATATACAAGTCTAGCATCGAATAATAACAGCATGATAGCAGGTACAACAAAGGTTTAGGCAAAGTGGAGTTCTAGTTGCTCAGTTAAACAGAAACCAGGAATAGAACATGAAAAAAGCTGATAAACTGAAATTCAACTTATGGGAAAGAAAAAACCTGAAAATTTTCCAAGATTTAATCTTCCCAATGATTTCAAAGCCATTGTATCAAAGTAACTGAAAACTCTCCTCATCCCTTCTAATCTCTTGTCCTCCTTATCAGAGCTGGCAGCAAGTCCCTCTGTTGGATAGCCAAGCGTACACAGCAAACCAATCTTGGTTACAGAAAACTTAGCTGAAGTCAGATTGACAGTCCAAGGTTGGAGTACAGGAGCATGACAAAGTTGGGCAAAAGTATCACCTGCAAAGCTTCAGACAGGGCGGACGGCGAGCCTTCAAAACTTCTCCATCAATGGCATGAACCAGAGGATGCAGAGGACGGTTTAGTAGGATCACCGTCATGTTCCTCCTCACCCTGAATCCGAGCCGGAATATGGACATCAGAGAATCGACTTGATGAAAATCCAATGCCTGATAAAGCATGTGGATGGAGTGGTATCCCCTGATGTCGTTCACTAGTGCTACCGAATATAGGGTCCACGATCCAAGCACGGATTGAGGGTGTGTTGCTGGACTGAAGGGGTCCCCTCTGAGTAAAAAGCTGGCTGTGGTGGCCACCAAATAGTGGCTGCAAGAGTGGTGGAGGATTGAACATAAATCCACCTCCTCCACTGCTGCCACCGCTAGCACCAATGCCACTTGCACTGTTGTTATTGTCAGTGCCAGTGTCATTGTTCCAACCAACCACCAGTCTATGGAGCCGCCCAATCTCTGGGCTAGGCTGATGATGACTATCAGTCCAACCCGCATTTGTGTTCACAAATCCAACTGGTGCGGCTCCAGGGAATAGAGATTGCTGCTCATCATGAGCAGTCTGGTGGTGTGAATGCATGAGAATTGGGTCTTGAAAGGACTGCAAGGACAGCCTTAGATCCTGGCTCTGCTGAGTATTACTACCACCACTCCTGGGTAACAAACTGCGTTGTGAGTAATCCTGGAATTGCATAAGAGAAGGTGGGGAGGCCGAGGTAGTGGTGGAAGGCCCCACCTCTCCAGCATTGGCAGATCCACCCATTGGGAAAAAAGACTTGATAGTATCAGCAATTGCATCTGAGTCCAAAGATGGTGGCACCAGGCTAAAATGGGAAGTGTTATTAGCATTGTCAAAAATCTGCTGTCGCTGCTGTTGATGATGCTCTTCACCACCTTGGTGCCGACAAGCGTCCTTGTCGGCCCCACCAAACAACTTCCCCTCCTCAGCTGCCTCCTCTGTGCCCGTTTCTGTTACAGAATCTCCACCACAACTCTTGCCTCGTCTCCTGCTAGAGCTGCAAGTGTTCATGTTTGTGGGACTCCAAGCGGGCAACTGATCAAGCTCATCAATGGCAGCCTTGGCCTTCTTAATTAGCCAATCCACAGCCTTGCTGGGCCGGTCGTAACCAAGGCGGTCCTGCACATCATAGAATTGAATCGCTGTATTAGCCGAGAGCCGGACTCTGCGGTCCCTTGGTCCCTTAGCAGTGCAGACCTTGCTGTGGCGGTCCTTACGGCCTGTGGCTCGGACAATGTGGCCCCCTTGGACTTGCACAATTTCCCCCGCCCCGGCTTTTCTGAGAGCTGATCTAGTGGAAACGGGCAGTGAATCTGGTCCCATTGAGGACTTTTGTCGCACATATTCTGTGCTTGTCAAAACTGAAAAAGAAGAAGAGTGAAGATAAGAGCGTTTCTTAATGGATTGCTGAGGTTGTGGAATGCTTCCAAGACTTTGGGGTTCTAGCTGAGCATAAAGTTCTCTGAGCTGATAGGCGCTTTCCGGTGGCTGAAGGTAGAACTGGTGGTTATGGAAGGGTTCTTGGACAGGCAGCGGTGGTTGGGAACGGTGATGGTATGGTGGCGGCTGCTCCCCTCCTTTCTCATCCTCATCTACATTTCTGGGGTTTGGGTGGTGGAACTGTTGGTGGTTTTTGTGGGTGTAGGGGTGGAGATTCCTCTGGGGATCCAGACCCAGAACCTTGTGGTGGTGATTTTGCTCTTCCAGGTTTGGACTTCGGGTACTTTCGGTTAATGGGTTTCTTCTTCAACCACAACTTGTTGTTCAATCTCTTTCCTCTTCTCTCTCCCCTGGTTCTGGTGCTGCCTTGTCCCAGACTGCCACAGCTCTGATACCTGCAAGGCCCTGCCATCCAACACTACCATTCCCATTAGCCCTCCCTTCCCTACCAAAACATCTCTCCCAAAACAAGCACAAAAAACTTCAGCTTTGATGAACAATTTAACTGCAAAGCAATAAAGAAGTTCTGGCCATCTCGTATCTCACCGAACCCTAACCCATCTCCTCTCCCCTCCCCCCCAATGTGGTTGAATTATGAAGAAGTGTGTACACTAATGGCAGACAAAGCTAGGCAGCACAAGGCACAAGCTTGCAGACGCTTTTTGATGATAGAAGTCTGTGTAGTGTGTACACCGCACTACCAAGGCGGTATGGATAATACCCACAACTCTGGCTTAAGCAAAGGGGCAAACACCGAATGCCGTGATTTTTAAAGAAATTTTAGCAGATTTTGCTACAATTGTTTCATGGCTTTGTAAGGAGGGGGCAGGGGGGGAGTTGTGGTAATGGAACAGTAAAGTCGTAGTAGTAATTTGGCCTATAGGAGACACTTGATGCCAATGGCAAGCAGGACAGTGTCTTGTCAGAAAGGCGATGACACAATTTTTATTTCATCCCCGGCCCCTTTCGCTGCCGGTCCCGTCGCAGTACCCTGGAAAACCCCACCACCACATCGTTTTCATCTTCCCTCTCTCTTCTTTTCTTGATATAATAATTTTGTACTTAATTCTTCTTCTTGGATTTTTTAGATGCAAAATTATCATTGGTCCTTCTTCTCATACAACGGGATTGCTTTGAGTTTTTTATTTTATTTTTTTCTATCTGGTGAAATAACATATATACTGTCTATACATGCTATAATATAAAAGCAATGTTGTGATGTAACGCCCTCAAAATGCTAATTACTTGATTTACGGAAAGTTGAAGCGGGAGAACTGATGATTGAAGGCGCTACCGCCATCCCAAATAGGATAAAGCTAACTGAGACTATTCATTGCTGTTAACTCACGATCTTAAACACAAGAAATATTAAACTTAAGATACTCCAAGTCAAAAACCACAATGGTCTAACTTCAATGCCATCAACACATTCATACAAAGGGTCATCCTGCACTCCACATTAAACCTATACATTGAGAATAAACTCGTCCTGTACTTGAAGTTGTACCCAACCTTCATGCCATGCTTAATCCTCTGTGAGCAATTGATAACTTTCAAAGGGGCTTGCTAAATGGAGGTATATCTGCGACTTCATCACCTAAAATGGAAAACAGGAAAACATTTCAAGAAATGTGAGGCAAAACTCAGTACATGCATCCTCATATGGGTGAATGAACATTAAAATATTGCTAGCGTATACCCACTTTTTGCAATTCATTTAGTTCGCAATAACGATGAAAATGAAAGTAATATAAAATTAAATTGTTCATTATTATCTGAATGTGAACCATTGTAATGATATGATCTATATACATGTATACACCTGCCAATCTGATCAATACTTGGCCTGAAGCCGCACGGGTAAATAATGGGCTAACCCCCTATAGATGATAACTGACGGGGTCATGAGTTAAATGACAAATTGCTGTATAAACTGATTCATAGATAAGCTCATTAAGAGTTGTAACTTAGTAAACATATTCTACTTTCTGAAGATACAGGCAATGGATATACCTTGAGTTTTCAAAAATGTCACCTGACTTGATAAATGTCATTTGTTTAATAAATATCATCTGACTTGATATATATGTTCTGACTTGATAATACTTATGCATAACGGGAAACGATAACTAGGCCTCGACTATGTTTCATAAATGTCATTATAGGTATGTGTAGTTAGTAAATGATTCTTACACACATAATTGAGTAAGTAAAAGTATGTGTAATATAAATTGAGTAATAAAATATACATAACGTGGGTATTTCAATGCAACTTCAAAACTGAATTAATAAAATTAATTGAATCTGATATAAAGTAAATGCAAGTAAAATAGATCACAATGAGATAAATGAGATTACAAAGAAAAATGTCTTGATGGTGATAAATGAGAAAGTGGGTGTGACCTTTTCTGAGATAGGCTGCTGATACGGGTTTAAGGCTCGCTGATGTATAGTTTGGTTTAAGATAACAGCGAGTACACTAGATTGGCTTGATAAATGCACTTGTTACATTTTGAATTGAGTAAGTAATAAAAGTTTGAGATCAAGAGAGATATATCTTGATTCAAAATAGCATAAACTGCAATAATTAAGTTTGATAAATATGGTTTCTGAGTCAAAAATTCTTCCCACTTCCCATATTTCATTCACAAGTCCATTAAATACAGTTTTTCACCCAAAATAGAATAGTGATCCCAATGGAAGCTATTAAATCCCCTAAACTTGGTACTTTCTTTGTAATATCCATAAGTGATTCAAAACTCATAATTAAACTCCCATAATGCATGTTTCTCTTCTTTTCTCTCATAAATCAAGCTGAAAATCGCAATAAAATCCATGAACAGTTATTTCATAGCTAATATTTTAGTAAAGAAAAAGTAAGAGCATAATAGGGACTTAGAAAGAATGACTCATAACTTAGTTTTTCGATCTCCGATTGAGACCCAATACCCCAATATCGAAAGTTCAAGAAGTCTCGAAAAACTTTTATTTAGAATACCAAGCATGATTCCCACCATAGAGTTCCCAACATGGGGCTAGAAGACAAGTATGCTAGTTTTGATCTAACCTGCGCAGTTCTGGTAAAACGGCCATAACGTTTTCCACAGACCTTAGATTAATGCGATTCAAAGGGCATTTGAAAGCCAACACACTTACCTATTTGCCCACTAAAAATCATAATTTTTCAATGGACCAATCATTATCAGTTTAATCTCAAAGTCAACCTATTTTCTACCGTGTCCAGCCCTCACTGTTTTTGCTTTCTCCTCTTTTTTCTTGTAAATCCTCACTTGAACTCATTCCTTAACTTCTCCAAAACCATCCAAAACTAGAACAAATCCATTGTAATCATTAATAATACTAAATATCACCAAATCAAATACAAATCAATCCATAAACATGGTTTTAACTTAAGCTTGCATGAACATGATCAACTTCAACCTTAACTTACTTTCCAACTTATCCCACAATTATAACATCTAAATTAACTCTTATTTCTATCAAAACAACATGATCAATCACCAAAAACAACAAGAATAAGAATCAAAACCAAGATACAAGCAAAATCGACAAGCACAAGATTAGGGTTTACTCACTTTGATGCTTGAAAAAGAGGTATAAGTGGGGATTGATGTTTGTGGGAGTGTGGGTGGTGGTTACGGTGGCTGTTGGTGGTTGTCTGGTGGCTGAACTGGTGACACCAAGGCTGGCTAGTGGTTGTGGCAGCCATGGACAGTAGCAGCAGCAAGCATGGCTTAGAAAGAGAGAAAGAAGAAGGAGAAGGAGATTGATATTTGTGGGTTTTACTTGGCTCAAAATGATTCACTCTCACTTGGCTGAGTTTTTATCTACCCAAAGTAAGCTTAAGCCAATGGTAATTAGACACATTTAATGGTCATTAGCTAAGTAAAATAAGGTAATAACTTGTTGGACGGAAATTGGGCTAAAATGAGTTTGGGCCCGAAAGAAAATTACATTTTCTGCGATTGAAATTTTTCGTAGCTCGAACTTAAATTTTTGCGAGGTTATAAATATAATAGTATTAATAATAATAATAATAACAACAATAATAATAATAATAATAATTATTATTATTATTATTATTATTATTATTATCATTATTATTATTATTATTATAATTATCGAGGCCTACTATCGGTTCACTAGAAATTTTACGATAATTGAAACCCGAAATGCAAAGTGGGACCCAGCAAATTGCAATTTGCTAAATAAATAAATATTAATGAACATGATTTGGTTAAATAAATAACCATGAAAATAAAGTTGATGTAAATAAATATGGGTTAGGGTCGAGGTATTATAGTCTTCCTCCCTTAAAGAGTTTCCTCCTCGAAACTTATGAGTTTTGTGAAAATATGCACTGATATCACAAATAAACATGGATATTTGGCTTTCACCTCTTTCTAGGTTTCCCCAAGTGGCTTTTGAGGAGGTGTGATTTGCCCAAAGTACTTTTTGCCCCATCTGAAACTGTGATTGTCTTCTACTTTTATCGACATAACTCTTTTGTCGGCCTTTCCTCACCTTAACATGTCATTGAATTTATTTCATAATACTTGCTTGGATTAACTCTATTCTTATACCCAATGCTTCTTCGATCTCGCTCCAATAAGTCCCAACATTGCTTAAGATTATACTCTTATCAAAATGCCCTCATTTAGTGTTCTCAAGGCATCACCTGTTCTCTCCTCATCCGACTCATCAAAGGTCTGCTCCAATTCCACATTGGATAATAAAATGAATATCAACAGGAATGAAAATGAGGGAATTGGTAGTCAAGAGAGTCATTAAGTGTAAAAGAAATAAATAATAAGATTAGAAAAGATTGATAAAAGGGAGATTATCATGAGGTGATTCAAATAAAATGACCATAATGTTGAAATATAATGCCAAATGAATCATGGTTTATAAATATGGATCGTAAAAGATCCAATAGATAGTCAACCAAGGGGAAAGATGGCTCGGTTACACTCGTGTTTAGCAAAAGCAAGATGGCTAGATGGTAACCTTCTAGCCTTAATTGTCAGGTTAAGTGCACTACATAGATGGGAAAAGCAATGTGCGATAAGTAGATCGATAGATTGGATAAATAAAATGCAATAGATATATAAATAGATTGAACAAGTTACATTGGGAACGTGTCTTTACTCAGATAAAGTCAATTTGAGCGCAGCAGTAAGATAAAATGGAGAATGCTGAAGTTTATTGATGAGAACATAAAATATATAAGTGTGAGAATTGAATTTAAAAGCAAGGAGCATCATTATATTATGAATTCACAGCAAGCTATACGAGCGTATCATTATGATCAAATGAAATAACGGGTATAGGGAGATTAAACAATATTGGATAAAATCAAATTGGAAAGATGAAACAAGCAGACAATTATAGGAACTACTATAAAAGAGCATTCTTACAAATGATAAGCTGTCATTGGCATGGTTTAGATAACAATTAAGCCATTTAAACAAATGGCCTAGATAAAGAGATGTTATAGACCAAGTGAGTATCAATAGCAAAGGAATAATGCCCCTGAATAATCCAAGGTGACTACAGCCGAAGTAAGTCAATGTCTGGAAGTAATGCGAGCATTGCTGGTGTAAGGGCTTAGTGACAAGAGCAACATCTTTCTATGCATGACAACTAAATCTTAATCAGGTCACCCATATAGTGCCAAGTAACATACCGCAAGCTGGTAAACTACCGTCACAGGTTTCCTACAGTAATTCCATCTCATACTGGTTCAACCTAAAGATATACCAAGTTATAAATGGCATTCTCACAATAGGTTTTAAACATCACTGTACTCAATATCATGTGTGTTAATACACCTCAATGAAATTCTCAAATTCTGAAGTGAAACGGACAGAGTTCTACCTAAAAACTGGCTAAAACCCAGGCTTAAAGCCTTATAACAGGTACTGAACATGAAAAATCACACTTCAATAGCTCAACGGCCACACGCTGGAGTTCATAATTCAATGGGTCACACATGCGGAGTGTACGACTGTAAAAATTTAAACAAATGAGAGAAATAAAACATACAATACAACTCCTAGATAAATGAGAGCATGCCTCACTAATAGGTCACCCAAATGGTTTCACACTCCACTTTCCTAATTTTTACTGGTCCAAGGTGGGGGAGACCTGCATAAGATCATTTCAGCTTGATCCATTTGCTGTAAAGCTAAAACTCAATTCCACTAACGTTTATACACCCTATTGCCCATACGATTAAGGCCTTGGGATGATGTAAGCATGGATTTGTGGTCATCCCTAGGATTTAGAGATGGAAGGATGCAATTATGGTGGTTGTGGATAGATTTCCAAGATGGTCACTTTCTTACATGTGACATGGCTAATAATGCATGCTACATTGTTGAGATCTACTTCAAAGAGATCATTAGCCTCCATGATGTGCTAAAACCATTGTTTTTGATGGAGACTTCAAGTTTCTGTCCCACTTTCGGAGGAGTTTATAGAAGCTATTAGGCACTAAACTATTGTTTAGTGCAGCATGTCATCCCCAAACTGATGGCCAAATAGAGGTAACCAATCGAACTCCTACTACTTTGCTTTGGAGTTTTGTAAGCAAGAGCTTGAAAGATTAGGATTTGAAGTTGCCTAATGTTGAGTTTGCTAACAATGGAGCTCCATCCTAACAAGGATCATTGGCCTCCGTGGTGTGCTAAAACCATTGTTTTTAATTAAGACTCCAAGTTTCTGTCCCACGTTTGGAGGAGTTTGTGGAAGCTATTAGGCACTAAGCTATTGTTTAATACAGCATGTCATCCCCAAACTGATGGCCAAACAGAGGTAACCAACTGAACTCTTACTACTTTACTTTAGAGTTTCGTAAGCAAAAGCTTGAAAGATTAGGATTTGAAGTTGCCCAATGCTTAGTTCGCTAACAATGGAGCTCCATCCTATGCTACAAGACACCCTCCAATTTAGTGTGCACATGGGGTAAAGCCCCGTACTCCCATTGACTTGTTACCCTTACCAAGTGAGTCAAGAGTTAACTATGATGTTGAGCTGAGAGCCAAAGAGATGAAGACTTTGTACGAATAGGAGAGAAATCATATTAAGAAGGCTAATGCAGCTTACAAGGCAAGAGTAAACAAGTATAGAAAGCAATTAAAGTTCAGCCCGAGAGATGAAGAACAAGCTTATGACAAGAGGGGATGCACCATTTTAGATCACTAAGAGGGTGGGAGATAATGCATAAAAACAAAAACACCTCAAAGATATGGCTATTTTAACCACTTTTAATATTGGAAGCATAAGTCCTTATGTAGAGGACTGTTTTGAAGACCCTTTGTATTTGAAGTCAAATCCTCTTAAAGAAGGGGAGGCTAATGTAAAGTAAGACATCCAAGAGAGTTCCCTAATCCAAAGCAATTTTAAGGTATCGATCAACCATAGGAAGACCAATAAAAGCAAGCATTTATACACTAGATTCACTGCTTGTTTCCCTATTTAAATCTAGAACCGAGCATCATTTTGAATGGCGCGTTCCTTTGAGCGTTCAACTGTTCTTTAGTCAAGTCCTAGTTTTTTGGGTGCCCTAAGATGTCTAGTCCTGCTAAGGAAGCTCAATGTTGGCCTAAGTATTAGTCATTTTGCTACATTGGTCCAAATAGTGAAGGTACGCTGTGATAGTCTCATAAAGCCCGCTTTGAAAGAGTAGGCAGGTTCACCTCCTAAAACTTGATTTAGAAGCAGTATTTTTGCTCATGATGGCATCTACATCCTAAGGTTTCAAGCCCTAAAGTAAAATCCAAATCATGATAAGTTCCTCATGGTGATTCAGCTACATTTTGCTAACCATTGCAGTTTCAGTTGTTTTCTGATCGGCTTTGAGTTTCTTGTTGGTCTCTCTCACCCAAACCTAATTTGGTGCTGATTTTTCTATTTGTGATGCTTCTTAGTATCCTAAGGAACCCATCCATGAATTAAAATTAGTTCTAAGTCAAGTATAAGTTAGAGAATGAACATGATCATTTTCAGTACTAATCTAGATTAACTAAGTCTAAATAAGGTGTTCCGACTTTACTAAGATCTTCCTTAATGGAGAGAGTTTTATGACCTACCTACTTGGGTCCTTGGCACCTTTGGAGTTGAAAAACATCATCATAGCTTATTTTGCGGGTTTAGAAGGAAAGTTGGCCACCTGTGGAAGAGATTAACATCCACTTGCACCCGAATTAGCCAGCCAAATTGGAGGCCATTTCAGCAGCCATTTTTTCTCTTTCCTATGTGCAAGTTCCTTACTTAACAGTTAATTAGGCATGTTCAAGATTGAGGTTTGTGTATAATATATATTTACTAAACTCACACTTTATAATTAGCTTAAGTTAAGCCTATTTTGTATTTCAGTTTATCAAAGCTTGTTTAAAGTTTACCAATCATTAAGGATCCTACCTACTCGCTTGGCTGCTTAGGGGACATATACATAAGCTTGCTTGGCTAGTTATTGTAAGAAGATTTCATGAATGAAAAAGCTTTGCTTCCTGTTATAAACGCACGCCCTTAAATCTCATTTAAACAATCTGTTTGATTGCTTCTTTGAGTGGATTCCTTTAATCTGAACTTGATGGTGATGTCTTTAGAGTTTAGAGGGTGAATTCCCTTCTTTTCATCTCTTTATCCCTTGCATATCCTCTGTTTCAGTCCAAACTCTATTGTTGCACCTCGCATCAAAGTTCCAACCAGATTATAAATTTACACTTGTTTTAGTTTTTATTAAACTCACACAACAGCATATTGAACCAGGCTTATGCTAGTCCTGTTAGTGTAGTAGGAAAGTGTATGCACATAATTTCGTCTGAGAGAGACGGTTGTGGATAGATTTTGGTTAGATATGCATTAAGCTGCTCTTGTAGGTCACAGGTCCCATCAACTTGCCTTATCTTTCACACTTTGATCTTATTTGGAAATTAAGCTTTCTAGATCTCTATGTCAAAGGGAATCCTATTTTATAGGTGACTTGTCAATAGAGCACCTTATTAAAAGGATCATTCATCATTTTCCCTTGAATGCTACCGAGATAACATAACATTCATAGATCTTGAGCTATGTTGTTGTGAATGTTATTCACAGTCTTCTACTTGGTGAGACCAATCTTAACCAGGCCTCTTCTATAGGGATTTCCCTTACTTAGCCCTTTTTGGGTTCGAGATCTCTCCCAAGTGTTCATCTTTTTTCCTCCAATATCTTGGAGGCTTGCTTTCATGATCCCTTTCCTCTGAATCATCAGGGAAAAGCTTCTTTTGATTTCTCGTTATTCCTTTCTTATCTTTAACTGATAGTTTCTTCAGGGCAACATTTCTTATCTTCCTTTGACATGCCAAAAACTCATTTAACTTCTTCATCATAGGACCATAGCTTTATTCAGCTTTATCTTGGTTAATCCCTTGTTTGTCTCTATTTAATATAGGGCATGCATGTACTTGAGAGATTGATCTCCTCCAAGGGGAGTCATATCCTCCTAATTTGAATCATTCTCTATAATGAAGCCTTTTGTCCTAAAGGTATCCACATTAGTCCTGATCCTAGTTCTCAACTGTTAGGAATGGTGATGCTTTTTCCCTTATCACCTTCCTTCAATCCTATCTTTCCTAACTCTAGGACCCCACAGATGGTGCCAAATCTTTCATCATAGTATAGAACTTCTGTTATTCTTCCAGCAACCTTAAGGAACTTGTGACATCATCGGTTACATATAAAACAACTCTTAAAGAGGGGAGTTTCTCCACTATAAGAGCCTCCAATACTCAGGTGAAGGAGAATTTTAGATAGGGTAGTAAGCACAACATAGCTTATGAAAATCTTGTTAACTTATCTTTAGTGTTGGTCATAGCTTGTAAATATTGCCTTTTAGGACGGTTCTCTTATAGGAATTTTACGAGGATTATATATCTTTTTAAATGTAGATTATCTAGGACTCCAATGTCTTTACTATTTCCTTGTACATATAGGAGATGTTGACTTGATCCTTCCTTCCCTGTCAAACCTTACACATGGGAATTATTTTCAAGACTTCAATAAACTTAGCTTTTAGTGAGCCTGCGTTAGGGCCCTGTTTGTTTTCTCTTTCTTGAGTTTTTACTGGGCTATAGCCCAATGTTGCTTTTTGGGTTTATTTCCACCTGAGTCACATACCTTTAGGCTAAGCAAGCAAGTTAGATTCGCTTAATACATACCTACACGTGTAATAGAGCTCTGAAGAGCCAATTTCTTATAAGCCACATATGTTATAATAACTTTAGAATTTTAAGAATTTAGTTTTTATCTCCTTAATCCAGACTTGGGTACTTAGTGCCCATATTTGAACTCAAGGTGTCTAAATAACCATTGTAATCTATGTCAAAGTCATGCCCATGAAAAAGGTATCTGACTAACCATTATAATTGATGTCGAAGTCATGCCCATGAAAAAAAGTCATGGCTTCTCACATGATTTGCTTGCTTCACCATTGTTCAAATCACCACCATTGTCATGTACCCTTCGAACGCCCCAACCATTTAACACCTTTGAAACCTAAACACAATATTTAGGTATGTAACGCCCCCAGAATACTAATGACATGTTTTATGAAAAATTACAATAGAAGACTTAATGATAAAAGGCGCTATCGCCATCTTAATAAGGACAAGGCTCACTAAAACCATTTAATCTTGCAACTCATGTTCCAATCACAATATCTATTAAACTGAAACACTCTAAAACCAAAGTCCATAATATTTCAACTTCAATACACTCGACTTAATCATACCATATGCTAATCTGTACTCCACAATACACAAGTATATTGAATATAAACCCAACTTGACACTGAGGTCGATTCCAACAATCATGCTATACTGAATCCACGATGAGCATTTGATGACTTCTAAAAGGGCTTGCTAAATGGAGAAACATATGATACTTCATCACCTAAAATGAAAAACATAAAACAATTCAAAAATGTGAGCTAAATCTCAATACAAGCATTCCTATATTGTAAAATAAGTATAGAAACACTGTTGATGGGTACCCGCCTTTGCCATTCATTTAGTTCACAATAACAATGAAGATAAAAGTAATATGAAATTGAATCGCTCATTATTATCTGGATATGAGCCCCTTACAATGATATGATCTATACAGAGGTGTACTCCTGCCAATCCGATCAAGAGTTGTCCTGAAGCCGCATGGGTAAATGGTGGGCTGACGCCCTATAGATGATAACTGATGGGGTCACAAGGAAATGACAAATCGCTGTATAAACTGATTTATTGATAAACTCATCAAGAGTTGTGACTTGATAACCATGGTCTGCTTTCTGAAGATACAGGTAATGGACATGCCTTAAGTCTTTAAAAGATGTCATTTGACTTGATAAATATGTTCTAACTTGATAACACTTATGCATAACGGGAAACGATAACTAAGCCTCACCTCTATTTCATGAATGTCATTGTAGGTATGTGTAGTTAGAAAATGATCCTTACGCACATAATTGAGTAATTAAAAGTATGTGTAATAGAAATTGAGTAATTAAATTGTATACATAACTTGGGTATTTCAATATAACTTCAAAATTGAATAAATGAATATAATTAAATTTGATATACAGTAAATGAAAGTAAAATAGACTACAATGAAAAAAATGAGATTATAAAGGAAAAGGTCTTGATGCTGACAAATAGGAGAGTGGTTTTGGCCTTTTCTGAAATAGATTGTTGATACAGATTTAAGGCTTGTTGATGTATAGCTTGGTTCAAGATAACATTGAGTACACTAGATTAGCTTGATAATTACATTTCATACATTCTGAATTACGTAGGTAATAAAGGTTTGAGCCCAAGAGAGAAATATCTTGGTTCAAATCAAAATAGCATAAACTGTAATAACTTGATCTGATAAATATAGTTTCTGAGTCAAAAATTCTCGCCAGTTCCCATATTTCATTCACAAGTTCATTAAAATACAGTTTTTCACCCCAAATAGATTATTAATCCCAGTGAAAAATATTAAACTACCCAAACTTGGTACTTTCTTTGTAATACCCATAAGTGATTCAAAACTCATAATTAAGGTCCCCAAATGCATGTTTTTCTTCTTTTCTCTCATAAATCGAGCTGAAAGTTAAAATAAAATCTATGAATATTCATCTCCCCCATAAATGACCTTACTTGGCACAAAATACACAAAAAGAATGCATGATTAATCTCACTCAATTTTTATTATTGTCCTTTACATAATTACTCAAAATGCTTTCGAAAATCACTAAACTCAAAATCCTCAACCAAAATTCATGAAATCTTATAGGAAATTCGAAAATAATATGAAAAATCTACAGTAAATTTTTCAGAATTTTCCTCCAAGTATAAGCTGCACAGAAATTGTAATAACAGCTCAATTTACACCAATGCAGGTCAATTCAATTCAAAAATTCATATCTTTCATCCTTGACTTCAAATGGAGATCTAAAACCCCAATATGGAAAGATTAAGAAGTCTTGAAAAACTTTTATTTGCAACATAAAATATGATTCCCACAATAGGGTTCCCAAAATGGGGTTAGAACACAAGTATGTCAGTTTTTGTTGAACCTGTATAGTTTTAGCAAAATAGCGATAACTTTTTCCACAGAGCTCAGATTTATGCAATTCAAAGGGAATTTCAAAGCTAACACCCTTACCTATCTACCCACCAAATATCATAATTTTGCAGTGCCCGATTATTACCAGTTTAATCTCAAAGTCACCCCTATTTTTTACCATTTCTAGCCCTCACTATTTTTGCCTTCTCCTCCGTTTTTCACATAAATCCTCACTTGAAATCATTCCAAATCACCAAAAACATCATCACAATCATCAATAAGATTAAATATTAGAAAATTATATATGAAATAATGCAAATCCATCACTTGACTTAAGCTAACTTGATCATGACAAAACCCTAACCTTAACATGCTTCAAGCTCAACCCCACCATGATCAATATCCCTAAAATCAACAAAATTTGCATAATAACATCTACTTTGATCTCAATAGCATGAATTATAACCAAAACACTCATAAACCCAAAAATACATCAAGATCAAATTAGCGTTTACTCACTTTGATGCTTGAAAAACAAGAGATGTATGTGGTGTGAGGTGTGGAGGATGGCTGGTGGTGGTTGTGGTGGTCGAAGGGAGCCCCTGGCTGGCCCGAAAACACCATGAGAAGGTAGCACAGCTTGTGGGGAAAGGAGGCTATGGGTTAGTAGGGGAAAGGAGAGAGAGAGATGTGTGAGTGATCTTTTACTTGGCTAAGAATGAAAGAAGCATTATTTGGCTAATTTTATCAATCAAAAAGTGGCTTTTTGTTAACCATGCTTAGATTTAAATCATGGTAATTAGTTAAGTTAGTCAAGCAAGCTTGTTGGATTATGATTGGCATCTATAGTTTGGGGCCCGGGAAGGGACGTAAACCGTCTATGATTAAATTTTTGTAGCTCAAAATTAAATTTTTGCGAGGTTATAAAAAATAATAGTAGTAGTACTAGTAGTAGTAGTAGTAATAATAATAATAATAATAATAACAATAATAATGAATTCTTAAGTTATAATTATCGAGGCCTACTATCGATTCACCTGAAATTTTATGATAATTGAAACCTGAAATGCAAAGTGGGACCTAAAAATTTGCTAAATAAATAAATTAGGTGTATTTGAATTCATAAACACGATTTGGTTAAATAACCACAAAAATAAAGATGATTTAAATAAAATGGGCTAGGGTTGGGATATTACACGCTTCGCTCCTTAAAGAGTTTCATCCTCAAAACTTATAAGTTTTGTGAAAATATGCACTAATATCACAAATAAATGTGAATGGCTTTCATCTCTTTTTGGGTTTCCCCAAGTGGCTTTTGAGGAGGTATGATTGCCCAAAGTGCTTTTTGCCTCATCTGAAACTGTGATTGTCTTCTACTTTTGCCAACATAACTCTTTCGTCGGCCTTGTCTCACCTTAACATGGCCTTGAATTTCTTTCATAGTACTTGCTTGGACTAACTCTATTTTTATACCCAATGCTTCTTCTGGATCGCTCCAATAAGACACGACATTGCTTAAGATTATACTCTTATCAAAAAGTCCTCATTTAGTGTTCTCAAGGCATCACCTGCTCTCCCCTCATCCGACTAATCAAAGGT
>JAKOGI010000359.1:437500-532500 GCA_029747015.1 Carnegiea gigantea | reverse complement strand
GACTCACTAACAAGTGATCCAAATGGTTCCACACTCCCCTTTGCCAATGCTTGAATCTCAGGATATTACCAAATGATTCAGTCACCCAAATCAAAATGGTTCCTTTATATATGCCCATACATATGAACTTATAGTCAATAGCTCTTTTAACTGGTCCAATATAACTCATACCCACCTTGATAGCTAATTCATAAACACTTTATAGCTCACAGTGGCACTTAAAACTTTAGCTCTAATACCAAATCTATAACGCCCCTGGAATACTAATGACATGTTCTATAAAAAACTGCAGCGGAAGACCTAATTATAGAAGGCGCTACTGCCGTCCCGATAAGGACAAGGCTCACTGAAACCATTTAACCTTGCAACTCATGTTCAAATCACAATATCTATGAAATTGAAACACTCTAAGTCTAAAGTCCATAATAGTTCAACTTCAATACAATCGACATAATCATACTATTTGCTGACTCACACTCCACACTACACAAGTATATTGAATATAAACCCAACTTGACCCTGAGGTCGATCCCAACATTCATACTATGATGAATCCACTGTGAGCATCTGATGACTTCCAAAAGGGCTTGTTAAATGGAGAAATATGTGATACTTCATCACCTAAAATGAAAAACATGAAAACAATTTGAAAATGTGAGCTAAAAACTAAGTACATGCATTTCTGTATTATAAAATAAGCGCAGAAATACTGTTGATGGGTATCCGCCTTTGCAATTATTTTAGTTTGCAATAACAATGAAAATGAAAGTAATATGAAACTGAATTGCTCATTATTATTTGGATGTGAACCCCTTGCAATAATATGATTTATACGTAAGTGTACACCTGCCTATCCGATAAAGAGTTTGCCTAAAGTCGCGCGAGTAAATGATGGGCTGACACCCTATAGATGATAGTTGACGGGGTGATAAGTTAAATAACAAATCGCTGTATAAACTGATTTATTGATAGGCTCATTAAGAGTTGTGACTTAAAAAACATGGTTGCTTTATGAAGATGCAGGCAATGGACATACCTTGAGTCTTTAAAAAATGTTATCTCACTTGATAAATGTGTTCTGACTTGATGACACGTATGTATAATGAAAAACGATAACTAGGCTTCGACTCTATTTCATAAATATTATTATAGGTATGTGTAGTTAGTAAATGATCCTTACTTACATAATTGAGTAAGTAAAAGTATGTATAATAGAAATTGAGTAATTAAATGGTGTACATAACTTGGTTATTTCAATATAGCTTCAAAATGGAATTAATGAAAGTAATTGAATCCAATATAAAGTAAATGACGGTAAAATAGACTACAATGAGATAAATGAGATTACAAAGGAAAAAGTCTTGATGGTGACAAATGGGAGAGTAGTTTTGGCCTTTTCTGAAATAGGTTGCTGATACGGGTTTAAGGCTTATTAATTTATAGCTTGGTTCAAGATAACAAAGAGTACACTAGATTGGCTTGATAATTACATTTGATACATTCTTAATTAAGTAATAAACATTTGAGGCCAAGAGAGATATATCTTGGTTCAAATCAAAATAGCATGAACTGCAATAACTTGTTCTGATAAATATCGTTTCTAAGTCAAAAATTCTCCCCACTTCTTATATTTCATTCACAAGTCCATTAAAATACAGTTTTTCACCCCAAATAGATTATTAATCCCAATAAAAGCTCTTAAACACCCCAAACTTGGTACTTTCTTTGTAATGTCCATAAGTGATCCAAAACTTATAATTAAGATCCCAAAATGCTTGTTTTTCTTCTTTTCTCTCATAAATAGAGCTAAAAACTCCAATAAAATCTAGGAACATTTATTTCCCCCTTAAATGACCTTACTTGGCCAAAAATACACAAAGTGAATACATGATCAATCTCACTCAATCTTTATTATTGCTCTTTACACAATTACTCAAAATGCTTCCAAAAATTACCAAATTCAAAATACTCAACCAAAATTCATGAAATCTTATAGGAAACTGGAAAATAATATAGTAAATCTACAGTAAATGTTTCAACATTTTCCTCTAAGTATAAGCTGCACAGAAATTATAATAACAGCCCAATTTACACCAAAGCCGGTCAGTTCAATTCAAAAATTTATAACTTTCATCCTTGATTTCAAATGGAGACCTAAAACCCGAATATGAAAATATTAAGAAGTCCCAAAAAATTTGTATTTGCAACACAAAATATGATTCCCACAATAGGGTTCCCAAAATGGCGCTAGAACACAAGTGTATTAGTTTTGGTTGAACCTGCACAGTTCTAGCAAAATAGCCATAACATTTTCCACATAACTCAAATTAAGGCGATTCAAAAGGCATTTGAAAGGCAACACAGGACATATCTACCCACCAAATATCATAATTTTTCAGTGGGCCAATTATTACTAGTTTAATCTAAAAGTCACCCTTGTTTTCCGCCATTTTTAGGCCTCATTGTTTTTGCTTTCTCATCTTTTTTTCATATGAATCCTCACTTGAAATCATTCCAAATCACCAAAAACATCATCATAATCATCAATACAACTAAAGATTACAAAATTATATACAAAACAATACAAATCTATCACTTAACTTAAGCTAACTTGATCATGACAAAACCCTAATCTTAACATGCTCTCAGCCCCACCATTATCAATATCTTCAAATTTAATAGAATGATAACATCTACTTCGATCTCAAGAGCATGAATCATAACCAAAACAATCATAAACCAAAAATGCATCAAGATCAAGTTAGAGCTTACTCACTTTGAAGCTTGAACAACAAGAGATGTATGTGGTGTGAGGTGCGGGGGATGGCTGGTGGTGGTTATGGTGGTTGGAGGCAGCCCCTAGATGGTCGAAAAACATAAGGAGAAGGCAGCACAGCTTGTCGGGAAAGGGGGCCATGGGGTAGAGGGAGAATAGAGAGAGAGATGTGTGAGTGATCTTTTACTTAGCTAAGAATGAAAGAAGCATTACTTGGCTAATTTTATAAATCAAAAAGTGGCTTTTTGTTAACCACGGTTAGATTTAAATCATGATAATTAGTTGGGTTAGTCAAGCAAGCTTGTTGGATTATGATTGGCTTCTACGGTTTGGGGCCCAAGAAGGGAAGTAAACCATCTGTGATTAAATTTTCGTAGCTCAAAATTTAATTTTTACGAGGTTATAAAAATAATAGTAATAATAATAATAATAATAATAATAATAATAATAATAATAATAATAATAATAATAATGAATTCTTAAATTATAATTATCTGGGCTACTATCGATTCACCAAAAATTTTACGATAATTGAAACCCGAAATGCAAAGCGAGACCCAAAAATTTGCTAAATAAATAAATTAGGTGTATTTGAATTAATAAACACGATTTGGTTAAATAAATAAACATAAAAATAAGGACGATTTAAATAAATATGGGTTAGGGTTGGGATATTACAAGGTAATCAATAATCAGAGGGTATTAGGACTCGTTAGGGGTTTGGGGGCATTTGTGGAAGGGTGCCACTAACCTCTATATCGAGTAACCATGTAAGGATTGCAACCTCAACATAAATCGCACATTGACTTGTTAAAGTTGAGGAATTTGCATACCTTAGGCTTACATTCAAGAGAAGCATCTATATAATTTTCTAGAGGTAAACCCATTATTTTAGAAAACTACCGAATCAATAACTCTTAGGTGATACACCCTCAGGACCCATCCCGCCTTTCCAAGCAGTCTTTATCGTTGACAGGATTTCGAATGATAATAAAATCATTGTGTTCATCTATGAACTTATTCTATTGATATTTGTTAAAAAGGCCACATAAGAAATGGTGGGTTCGGTTAATTTGATAATGGAACTCAAAATTGGGTTCCCTCATTGGGAAGGACACGGTGGTGGTAAGTCGATGAAGGTAGCTAGCAAGTCATTCATAAGATATACACATAAATGTAGAAAACGTCTTATACAATAGCAAATCAAATTTATGTAAGTTTGCTTGTGAACCATGCATAACGCAATTGCGTGACATATTACTTAACCAAATGATAGCAAATATCCGTGTTAACTCATTATGTTCTCAAACCACGATCTGATAGCACTTTTGTGACACCCCTCAATCATCAGTCCACTTGGCAATATCGATTAAAGAATTAAGTAGGGTTTAGCAGTGGAAGACATAAGAAAATTATAGGGCATTATAGGCACTTACTTAGATGAACAACTAAGGCTTAAGAATAATTTTTTGTTCTAGAAGGAAATGGTGAGCAAGGCATAGATCATACAAGCTCTTTATACATTACACTCAAACCATAGTTTGACAAAACCTTAAATTACATATTATGCTTATAAACGGCAAATAGAAACACTGTAGGTGTATCCTTATGCCTAGCCCACTTTTGTTCCAGAGCTAAGTTGAGTCGAATCACTAGAACCTTACATGATAATAATCAAATGAAAACTGTATTATGGGCTTTTTTTTTTTTGTTTAGCTTTCTCTTGATTTCTTGAAAAATGATTTTAGAGAAATAATGGAGAAGTAACAGTAAAATCAACACATGCTTGTACGATATCCAAGTGCATGTAAAAACAAAGGACTAGATATGGTTCTTCAGCCATGTAAAACAAGGTAAATAAGCAAATTTCATTACAACCAAAATCAATCTTTCTGGGTTGCCAAGTCTACCAATGCAATAGCAAGTACATGTACGTGTAATTATGCTCAAACGTGTGGCATATATAATCTCGGGGAGGTGTACCCTTTAAACATAATAATGACATCAAATCATGGCTAGCCATTAATTGTCAAAAATAATCATTTTTCAGTCCATATGCTTATACATGTAATCCATGTCATAACTAGGTGTTTCGCTATAAAAATGTTTGAAAGGAACATCGACACACTCCGTTTTCTTTTGTATATGAAGGGCACAACCAAGGACATACCTTGATTTATTTTCTTTGGGCTTAGTGGTAAATCTATTAAAATAAATGTTTATACATAGTATTTTCATCTTAGATTCCTATATTTTTGAATCTTTTAAACTATAAGTTTTAAGATGTCCTTAATGGGCCGATGGCTTTGTTAGGTGATTACTAGGGAATACAAATCTATGATTACATCATATTCTTTAAAACTAATTCATAGCTTTTAATAAACAAATACATATAAAACAACTTATATGTAGATCTAGTTTATTCCTGTAGGAAACAGTTTAATATTAAAACTCATGATATTTACATGCATTTTACCAACATGCCTTCTAATCCTGTAGCCAATAAATCTCTTCCAACTTTAATTCTTTGATTCTTTCCTACTTTCTTTGACTATAAATCCCATCAGGTAATTCCACTAGAATTATCATCTAATTTACTTCATATGATTAAGAATAGGTCTCTTTAAAGAAAAAGAGAGAAGGATAGCTTAATACCTTGATGATGGTTCAAGAATAAGTGAATGAGAAGGGTCTTGATCAATTCCCACTTTTTCTTAAGCTTAGATACCCTTGCGTGCAAATAACTTCCCCATACTTTCATTGGACTTTATAATTGATACAGACTAAGGCTAATTACAAGACCCACAACCTGAGAATAAGAAGACATTGCTCACTGATCATCTCAAGGATCAGTTCCATGAGGGAAAACAATTTAACTTTGAGGCTTGCCTAGGGAGCTCCTTGATATGATGGACACATCAGGATATCTCGCATGCAACCAATGACTTATTTTGAGGGTAACACAATAGCCTTAGTTCAATTCAGATCAATAAGGTATTTAATTTTAGTGCATTACCAAGGTGCTCCATCAGTCATTGGTCAGCTATTTTGAGCCATGGAGTATTTATCACTTCTGGAAAGTAACCTAGATCATTTGATAGCTCCTAAATAGGCTACCCACTGATAATAGTTGCTTGATTACTCCCTGGGCTGTCCATACAGTCAGCTCCAGTAAGCAACAGTTTGGAAGGATTAATTTTGGCTCCAGCACGGCATCTCATTTTAGCTCGTTCAAGGACTTGAAAAAGTGTCAAAAATACTATGAGTGGAGGTCCTAAAGTTGCAGATTCAGATTATGAAGCATTAGCTTTTATCCAGCATAAACGCAAAGGAAATTCTCTTTGATCTAATGGACTTTCAGAAGTTGTACCTACCGTCAGCCAGTTTAACCTTGAGTTTAGCTGCTGCAATTTGCATCCAAAGACCATCACTGCTAGTCCTTTGATGTTACATTACCTTGATACCTCATTATTAGAGATTAGCAACCCCATTAGGTATCAAAGATCAGACCTTAGCTATAGTTTTTAAGGCTGTTTATGTCAAACTATTTTTTACTGTTTATGTCTCTTTGTAATTTCAATTGTAGCTATTGTTAAAGCAAGTATGGCTTGGTATAAAATCCTAAATTCTCATTGTAATAAGTAGCTTATGATATTAAGCGCACTTAATTTGTTGGTTGCAAGCATTTCCCCCTTAAAATCTCTCTAAACTTTATCCTAACCGTTGGTGGTGTTTAGTGAATAGATTCTTTATCTGATCTTCTGATGCTGAGGCTTTAAGAAGATTGGTGGTTAATCTTTCAATCTTGGTTGGTGGAGTTCTCCTTTATTCTAGGGCATATCATCCATGTTGAGTTGCTAGGTTTTGTTAATTCCAAGCTAATAGACATGGCATACATCATCTGGTATTAGAGCCTAACTTTGATTCTGGGTGAGCTTCACTTTGCTAGCTACTGTTACTTGCTCATTTCTGAGTTTATTCTTCTACTTTACATTCTGGAACTTGTTCAATCAACCAAAAAAGAATCCTAGCCAAATGTAGTCGAACCATAAAACACCAACCTCCTCAAAAGAGCCATAGGCAACCCCTTTCCTTAACTTAAACAACATGGCTGAGAGGGATACTACTTCTCCCGCTCTTCAATGATTTGTTAGAGTTCCTAGAGGGCTTCCTCTAGAATAAGCTTATGAACTCAGAAGGGATAGACCTATCTTGAAAATCCAAGACAATATCAGGACCTTAACTGCTCAAATCAAGCAGCTCATGACTCAACCTACTAGTCGGGATAAGGAAGCTCCATAAGACCCTCTTGATGATTCTGAACCTTCCCTAGAGTCACTTTATGACAATAGCTCTTCTAATAGGGAAGCTAGGCCAGGAGAAGAAGAGTTCACAAGGAAGACCTTAAGGATTTTAGGATGGAGACTTCTGAGTTTGATGGGAGTATAAAACCTGATGATTACCTTGAATGGGTGCAATCCATGGTGAGGATCATTGAGATTAAAGGCTATTCAGGGGAAAAGGCCTTTAAATTAGTTGTTTTGAACTAAATGAATGTGCGCCACTCTAGTATGAGAATTTGAAGAGGACTAGAGCTCTTAAGGGTATGTCAAAGATTAAGACTTGGGTCAAGATGAAGAAACACATAGACAAAAGGTTTCTGCCTACTGTCTATAAGTAAGAGGTTTACGTGAGAGTCACTTCACTTGAGTAAGGTAGCATGAGAGTTGAAGAATATATCAGGTGTGGCTTGAGTGAGAAGCTTGAACTGGCTATTCCATGATTTCTCAAAGGGCTAAACCCCGTTATTTTGGACAAGGTTAAGCTCCGACCTTTTTGGACCTTTAAGGATGCATGCAAACTGGCTGTCAAAAGGTAGAAAAACAACTCAAGTCCAGAAGGAGTTATCCTTCTACCCTAGCCAAACTTTCTATTCTAGTCAAGAATTTTAACTCCTATAGGTCAGACCCCTCTCCCAAAGAAGAGTAATACAAAGGAAAAGGTAAGTAGGTAGCTAAGGAAGTTCTAAGAACCAGAAGAAATGCTTTAAATGCCATGGCTATGGTCATTTTTTAGCAAACTGTCCTAACATAAAGGTCCTCACCATCAATTTGGGCCAGAAGGAGATAGAAGAGGATGAAGAGGAGACGTAAGAAGAAGGAGAGACCTCTTACTTACCACCAAAAGAGGGAGAGATGCTTATGATCAAGAGAATACTTCATGCCACCGAAGCCCTGCTAAAAGCAACCAAAAGAGGCAGACCACCTACACTGAATTGGTCAGTACACACAATCTTGCCACCATTGAGCATCCTAAACCATATACCTTACAATGGCTCAAAAAGGGAAATGAGGTAACAGTTTCTAAATAGGCTTTAGTAACTTGCCTACTGGAGAGTACGAGCATGAGGTTGTTTGTGAATAACCTATGGATGCTTGTCATATGCTCCTTGGTAGGCCTTGGCAATATGATGGGAATGTCCTATACTATGGTCAGTCCAACACCTACTCCTTCAAACTGAATGGCAGGAGATTAACCCTAACCCCTCTAGCTCCTAATCAAACACAAAAGCCTGAAATTGGGAGGGAAAAACTTAAAGAGTGCTTTGCTTATCAATAGGGGAAGAGTTGAGAGAGCTATATTTAAAGGCAAACCCATATTTGTTATCCTAATGGTAGAATCCACTCCCATTATAGATTCTACTCTTTCCCATCCCCTAGTCTAGCCCTTACTCCTGGAATTTGAGGATGTCTTTCCATAAGACTTTCATCCTGGCCTTCCTCCCAAGGGTGGGATTGAGCACCAAATTGATTTGATTCCTAGAGCCCTCTTACCAAACAAACCTACATACAGATGCAACCGCACTGAAACCAAAGAGCTGCAAGGATAGGTTCAGGAACTTGTTGATAGAGGGCATGTGAAGGAGAGTATGAGTCTATGTTCAGTACCAGCTCTCTTGGTGCCAAACAAGGATGGTAGTTGGAGGATGTGTACGGACAGTAGGGCCATCAACAACATTAAAGTCAAGTATAGGTACCTTACTCCTAGACTTGATGACAATTTGGATGAGCTTCACAGCTCTAAAGTTTTCTCCAAGATTGACTTAAGAAGTAGCTATCATCATATAAGAATGAAGGAAGGAGATGAGCAGAAAATTGCCTTCAAAACCAAATAAGGGCTCGATGAATGACTTGTTATGTCATTTGGGCTATCTAATGCCCCAAGCACTTTCATAAGGCTCATGAATGAAGTGCTCATGCCATTTATTGGTTTATTTATAGTAGTTTATGTTGATGATATTCTTGTGTATAACAAAACTGAGCAAGAGCATGTCAGCCACCTGAAGCAAGTCTTTTCTATTTTTATAGATCAGAAATTGTATGGTAAGCTTGAAAAGTGTGAGTTCTTTATTCAAAGAGTTATCTTCCGTGGATATGTTATCTCTTATGATGGCATTCAGGTAGACTAATCTAACCTTGAGCCAATTAGATATTGGCTAGTTCCAAACTTAGTCACAGCAGTGAGAAGTTTCTATGCTCTTGCCTCCTTTTGCAGGAGGCTTATCAAAGGTTTTAGCTCCATCAACGCTTCACTTACAGAATGCATGAAGAAGAGCAGTTTCATCTGGTCACCAACAGCTCAGAAGGCATTGGAGTCCATCAAGCAAAGATGGTGTGAGGCACTAGTCCTAGCACTGCCAAACTTTGAGGAATTGTTTGAGGTAGAATATGATGCAAGTCGAGTAGGTATTGAAGCAGTCCTGACTCAACTCAGGAAGCCCTTAACCTATTTTAGCTAGAAGCTCAGTGGTCCTAAGTTCAAGTACTCGACCTATGACAAAGAATTTTATGTAATAGTGAAGGCATTGAATTACTGGAGTCACTACCTCACGCTTAAGGCTTTTGTTCTTCACGCAGATCATCAGGCACCTAAGTTCCTCAATGCTCAGCCTGAGCACCATGCCAGGCACGCTAAGTGGGTAGAGTTTCTCTAAAGTTTTACCTTCTTTTTGAGGCATAAGAAGGGCACTTAAAGTGTGGTAGCTGATGCCCTTTCTAGGAGATATGCTCTTATCTCAGTCCTGAGAGCAAAACTCTTGGGATTGCAGTCCATGGAAGCCTATTATTCTAAGGACTCAGCATTATAAGAATTGGTAAAGAATACTCCAGCCTAAGGACCCTATTCGATGTAAGCAAGATTTCTATTCAAGAGAAATAAATTGTGTGTTCCAGTATGCCCCTCAAGAGAGTTATTGGTTAAGGAAGCCCATGGAGGATCCCTTGTACACCATTTCGTGTTGAACAAGACCCTGGACATCCTCAGGGAGCATTTCTATTGGCCCAAAATGGGAAAAGATGTTCATAGAGTTGTATCTAGATGCTCCATCTGCCACAAAGCTAAAGGGCAGTTCCATCAAGGCCTATACACTCCACTTCCAGTTCCTATAAGACCTTGGGAAGATGTTGGTGTGGATTTTGTGATGGCTTTGCCAAGGACCTAAGGGGCAAGGATTTAGTTATGGTGGTTGTTGACATTTTTTTCTAAAATAGCTCACTTTGTGGCCTATTGCAAGGCAGATTATGGCTCTCATGTTGTAGACTTGTACTTCAAGGAGATCATTAGTCTTCATGGAGTACCATATACCATAGTGAGTGATAGAGATGCCAAATTTCTATCTCACCTTTGGAGATGTTTGTTGCCTCTGCTGGGTATCAAACTCCTATGCAACACTACCTACCATCCCTAAACTAATGGCTAGACTAAGGTCACAAACATGACCCCATCCATGCTCCTCAGAACCTTGTTCTAGATGAACCTGAAAGAGTAGGACCTTGTTAACTTTGCATACAACACAACACCAGGTAGCGCTACTACTTATTCCCTATTTGAGGCACTATATGGGATCAATCCACTTACTCTAATTAATCTCATCCCACTGCCTACAGAATGCAGGGTTAGTTATGAAGCTGAACAGAGAGCTAAGGAGATGAAGAAGCTGCATGAGCAGATCAAGGCTCACATAGAAAGGTTAATGAAACCTATAAGATCAAGGCCAACAACAATAGGAAAGACGTTGAGTATCAACTTGGTTATCTTGTTTTGGCTGCACCTCAGGAAGGAAAGGTTCCCCACTTGGAGGAAAAACAAGCGAATGGCTAGACGAGATGGTTCTTTCAAGCTCTTAGCTGAGGTTGGAGCTAATGCTTACAAACTGGAGCTCCCTTGAGACATGACTATATCAACCACCTTCAATGTAGGAGACTAAAGTCCCTACGTGGAGAATGAAATTAACTATGGGGATTTTAAGGAAAATCCTTTTAAAAGAAGGGGAGGATGATGCAGATCAAGGCTCATTACAAGACTTACAGCCTGAGAATGGGAAGGTGTTGCTCACTGATCATCTCAAGGATCCATTCTATGAGGGAAAATAATTCAACTTTGAGGCTTGCCTAGAGAGGTCCTTAAAATGCTAGATACCTTAGGAAAGTATTTGATTTCAGTACATTTCCAAGCATTTGTCCCTTTGGAAAGTAACCTAGCTCATTTGATAACTCCTAAATAAGCTACTAAATATAAAGGTTGCTTGATTTCTGCCTGGAGCAATCCGTACAGTCAGCTCCAAATAGTAGCAGTTTGGGAGGATTAATTTTGGCTCCAACATGGCAGCTCATTTTGGCTCATTCAAGGACCTAAAAAAGTGTAAAAAAGTATTATCATTGAAGGACCTACAGTTGTAGATTCAGATCATGAAGCATCAGCTTTTATCCAACGTAAACGCAAAGGAAATTCCCTTTGATTCAATGGTCTTTCAGCAGTTGTAACTGCTTTTAGTCGGCTTAACCTCTAGTTTAGCTGGTGCAATTTGCATCCAAAAACCATCATTAGTAGTCCTTTAAGGCTTCATTACTTCAACACCTCATTAATAGAGATTAGCAACCCCAGGCCATTAGGTGCCAAAGATCAGGCATTAGCTCCTGTATTTAGGGCTATTTATGTTAAACTTTTTTTGTTGGCTGTTTATGTGACCACTGCCATAAGCGCATGGGTAGTTGTGGTATAGATAAAATATATCGTTTCTCAGGGATTAATGTAATCTGTCGAGTCTTGTCTATCAGAATATGCTAAGTAAAATTCTAATTCAAGTGGTTCGATTTAACAACTTCTAATTTGCTAATTTTTAAATCAATGAAGGAAAAATATGTCTAGGAATTCACGTAGTTATGATAAGTAATTGGATCAAACGACAAACATGTGCTTTTTCTCTAGTCAGTTAATCTAGAGGAATTGCAATCTATCCAAAAATTTGGCCTATTCTCTCGAACTCAACCAAATTTGCCTAAAATAAGCAAAAGTCATTCTTTCGAACTAATTTGTCTTAACCCAAGTCAATTATCTTCGATTACCTTCTAGTCCTCCTAACATGCAAATCTCTCTTTCGAGACGATGTTATGTCAAGTCTTATCAACCAGTCTAACAATCAAATGTCACCCTTCAGTTTTGCACCTGATTATTTCAAATGTGCAAGCAAACTTCGACTAAAAATCTACTCATAACATGAATAACACTTGATAAAACGAAATCAAACCAATCACGAAGATAAGCACAATTCTTTAAATTAAAATATGATCCAACAACACTTTCATAAACTGTTAAATCCCTAGATAAAAATTGAACTACTCACACATGATTAAGGATTAAACAACTAACCAACGTTTTGTGAAATCTGAGCAGAAGGGAAGGGCTTGACTGAGAATAGCCTTCAACCAAGGGCTTCAAACCGCCTCAAGATCAAACACTCACACTGAAGATTTCTCACTAATACAATAACTAAACTAAGAATCTAACTAAAAGAACAAAAATTTAAGAAAGATAAACTAATGCTATTCTTGCTTGCTATGCATCCTATTCTCCTACTGCTGCCTGAACGAGGCCTTTTATAGGAAAACCGGGATGTTCTCAACCACATAGCCGAAGGAAAAGGAGAGGCAACAGTTTCACATCTCACCACGGTCTGATCGTGGTCTGGGTTGGAACCGGTTTTCTGCTCTCTTCTTACTCCATGGACGTAGCAGCACATAGGTGTCCGTGGGGGAGGTCAAAATAGATCTACTAATGTTGGGTAAAAACACCTAAAATCCTATAAAACACATGAACAACTATACCCAAGCATAAATCGAGAATATGAGCATAAATACTAACATTAAGCATACAATTCTCCTTAAAATGAAGCAAAATAACCCTAAAATTATGTACACATTAAGCACTTATCAAACTCCCCCATGCTTAAACCGTTGCTTGTCCTTAGGCAATGCTAAGAAAAATAAAGCTATACATAACCTCATGAGCATAGACAGAGGTATCTACAAATGGCAAAGCTAATATAAAGGTAGCCTAAAAAGATACAAAAAGCATCAACAAATATATTAGGGAATGAAGTTTTTGAAAACCTTTTCATAGACCACAATGTCAAAACCTAAATCAATCTCCCCAAATCGGCAAATACAGTCATTCCAGCATATGAAACAAGTAAGGTTAGCAAGGCCGGTAGAACCTTACTATAGTTATATGGCTCTCATCACTCATGTGTTTAATAATAATGAAGGTTCTCTTAACTCTCATTCCTTGGACTCAAATCTACCATAAGCTTGAGAAGACTCTCAAATTCGCCATCACTAATCTGCAAACACACTAGACAATTATGAGGACTTTCATAGGATTGTAATAGGGCCATGGGTAAAGGTAAGAGGGGAACAAATATTTTGGAAATGAGGAGCTGATCTAGAAGCCAGAGATTAAGAGCTAAACAATTCCAATGTATCATACTACATCCTTCTTAGACCACTACATTTTATCAAAATACATCTCCAATTGAAGAGAAAAAGAATTGAAAATTACAAATAATTTACAATCCTAACAAGGCTAACACTTTCTTTCATTTTTTTTTTGGGTTGTCCTTTCTTCTTTTTTTTTCCCCTTTTGTTTTCGTTTTTTTGTTGTTTTCCATTTTTTTTCTTTTCATGATCCTTTCTTTTTTTCCCCCCCAAAAAGGATAGCCAAGAGGGGATCCATAACAAACTTTAAATTCTAACTCTTCTCTAAACTTTGTACAATGAAACAAGGGATTTTGTTTTAATCAATCAAGATCACACACCTCCTCACCAAACAGCTAAAATTCACCAAAAGATAACAATCCACCTTACTAGTGCCCTATGATGCATAAGAATGAAATGCTTTTCTAGTCTTGGCTTAGGGTTAAGACAAGTATTTGGCCATGGCTATAATAGGAGGTTTAAATCAAAGAAAATCAAATATAGGCTCAAAGGGGCTAGCAAGGGATACAATACACAACAAGGATGGCTATTTGGCCATGGAATTCAAAAAATCAAAGGAAAAAGAAATGCCTCAATCATATTGTCTAAATGTATATGCAAAATGTGATCTTGAATGAGAATCAAAGCATGTTCCAGAGAAATGATATCAAGGAAGAGTTGCACATGAAAGAAACATGAGACTAAATTGATAAATAGTCTTTAGAAGCTCAAAATCTCACAGGACATCTACCAAGGTGATGATTAGCTCACTAGTAAACATATGCCAAAATTCATGTAAAGACTCATGGGATAAATCAATTCGCATCCAATATGTGGTCAAAACATGGAGATCATTTCAAAAAAAATCATTCACAAACATTTTATGCGTAATTTGGGCAAATCAAAGAATCAAACTAAACCAAAGAAGTCTACCAACTCTAGAAAGATCATCATCGGAGGATTTTTTTTCTTTTCTTTTTTTAATACTCGTAGTAACAATGCAAACTAAAATACAAAAGAAACTAATAAAAGAAAAGCTAAAATGAAATCTAGAATGAAAAGAAAACTAAATGCACTACTAAACAAAACTAAATACTAAATTAAAAACTCCAAAAACTACCACTAACTACATATACAAAGCACAATCACGCCAAACCAAAGCAGGTATCAGACGCCAAATATAATGACTAACTCCCCCATACTTGAATCACACATTGCCCTCAATGTGGGCATGGAAGAGAAAACAAGGAAGGGGAGCAGCACAGAACAATTAGAAAAGAGGTGGTGGAGAATGAGGTGGTTGGCCATAAGAGATATGCCAATCCCGCTAGGTCTCTAGACATGCCCTATAGTCCTAGAAATATTGTGCCTAGGTAGCAAGCATCCCACGAAGCTCATTGTGGCACTCTTGGATAAAGTCCCGAAGTGCGACGTTCTTAGAAGCAACAAATGCTTGAAGGGAAGTTTGCTCCTCTCTAAGGGTGCCTTGGATGTCAGTATAGTCAGGAGGGGGTGGTTGAGAGGATCAACTAGGTCCTGCTTGACTAGAATAAGGGGTTTGATGATGGGGTAAGGGTCGAAGAACCTCCTCATCACCAGGTACCCAATAAAGATTACCTCGGTGAAGTAGTGTGGTTCGATAAACATTGGCAAGCGGTAAAAGCCAATCCCCAGGTTAAATCCAATATAAGCGCCCAGCCTCAATTTTACAAAAGTTCATAATTTCAAAAGTAGCTTGATCAAACTGCTCGGACTCAGAAACTCTATCCTTAGGGCTAGGCTCAACACCCAAAAATCTAGCAATAGTAGTCACAATCCCGCCTATGACTATCCTACCTTTAGTGCTAACAGTAGCACTATGCAATTACCTGGCTAAAAAGGAACCTGGGTTAAGCTGGACACCATCAAGTGTACATGATAGAAAGTACAACTTAGATAATCTCGGGACATTCAGACTATCATCCCGAGCAAAAAGGGAACAAGTTAAAATATATTGAGCCACTCTAATGCAAGGGTTTCTAATATGTGTGCACTTTGATGAACTAGTGTTGTACCTAATGCTCCCCGAAAGTTCACCACAAAATGCATTCAGGTTGAATTCATGGGAGACTTGTTGGTTTGATAAATCAATGCAAGGTGAAAAACCGAAGATACTGTTAAAGGTACCTAAGTTCATCTTATAAATGACCCTGCAAATAAAACGATATATATTTAGCTTGACATTAAGGCCCTCGAGTGACCTCAATATGGAGTGTACTTAAGAATTCTAGAGTTAAATCCCGATATGTATGCTCATTAATTTCTTAGAAGTGTCCCATACCACCTCTTACAAACAACCATTTAATATCATCTAACATTCCCAACTGGGCTCACAGTTCCTCATCATAATATCTAGTTGCTACAACCATACATTCATTCAGATAATTGTTTCTAGCAACATGATCAGGATGTCTCAAATCAAGAGGGTGAGGATTGTTACCTCTAGCACGCGCAGTTCGGGATGTCCATTGAGGTTGAGGTGGTGCTTGACTTGAAGATCCAACCACCTTGGTGCTCCGTTGCCTCTTAGTTGGTGCCATTGTTACAAAAACCCAAAACAAAAATCAAAACTAAAGCCTAAGTAAGAAAATTTGAAGAAGAAAATGAAGAAATTAAGTAACAAAAAGAAGAATAAGAGAGAGAAACAAATGGGTATGGTGGATAAGTAAAGTGAGAAGAATTTGAAGAAAAAGAAGAAGAAAGAAATGAAATTTGTGGGGAAAGAGAAAAGATTGAGTGAAAGGGGATAATTTTGGGTAAAAATGAGTGAAAGGAGAAGAAATGAAGAAAGATTGAAGGTATTAGTTACGGAGGGTTTAGAGAGAGAAAATGAAGGTAGACACAAAAATTGTTATGAGGTTGAAGAAGAAACGTGAGGATGTCGAGTGGGCACCGTTGTCAGAAATCGGGATCATGGGCCATAGCAGTATGCCACGGACCATGAAGTTCACCACGGTCTGACCGTGGTGTTTGCTGGTCCTCTATTTTTTTGATTTTCCTGTGTGGCACCTGTGGCCGTGGTTATAGGGATCTAGCCGTGGTGGCTAACATTTATTCATAGTTTTTCTTCTCTCTTTTTTTTTTCCGTTTTGGTTTTTTAGCAAACTACAAAAATAGTAAAAATAAAAGCTCAGAAAAGAAAAAGGAAAAAGAGCTTGGGTTGCCTCCTAAGGTCAAGAGTTGACCCTTTTTCTATGCTTGGTCCGGATCAGATAGTGTATGGACATTGACTTTATCCCAGACCACAAAGTCAAACTTCTTGAGTCGAAGGTACCACAACAAAAGTTCGTGTTGAAGGTCCTTCGATTTCATGACGCGGTGCCATAATGTAGTATCTACATACAAAACAAAGCTCACTCATGCCCTATCAGGTGGGTCATTATCAACTTGTTCAACCCCTAAATCAAAGTCCCCATTAAATCCTTCCATAGTGTGCATAGAGAGAACAGCTTGTGCAAACTTACAATAGTTGCTTATAGAAGACTCGTTAGGCACGGGGACCTTAACCTCAGGCGTGTTAGGTGGCATAGGAGCAGCAAACTCCACCTTAATGTACCTTTGGTCGAGATCCTCATAAGAAATCTAGTCAGAATCAGGAGGGTCTTCACACTCGAGACATCCTCTATATCAATTTCAGCGGAAAGGGGTAATACATCCAATAAAGAAGAACTAAGCGAAACCACGTCTTCCTTCATATGACAAAACACAGTATAGTGCCCCTCTACCTCAAGTGTAATGCGCCCCTTTCTTACATAAATATGGCAACTAGATATAGCCAAAATGGGCTGACCTAGGATAATTTGAGCATCATCGGTATCAGGAATATCCACTATAATGAAGTCCTCCAATACCTAAATGTCTCCTATATTGATTGGCACATTATCCAATCTGCCTATGGGTTGTGTCTCAGAACAGTTAATTAACTGTAGTGAAAAGGCTGCGGCTAGTAATGGTCTTAGGTGAAGCTTATGAAATAAAGAATATAACATTATACTAACTCTTGCTCTAAGATCACATAAAGCTCTCTTAACTTTCACTTTTCCCATAATGCATGGGGTAGAAAAACTACCTGGGTCAAGGAGCATAGGGGAAAAACTACGGGAAACTCTACAGTGTCATTCTCTATAAATGTGGTAGTCTTTCCACCATTGTTCTTTTCTTACTTCCAGCCATGATTATTTTCCTATGATCAGAGTCAGCTGAGTCCTTAATTTGTTCCTTCAAACTGACAAAGTTGTAATGCTCATCACGATTAGGTTCGGGCATGCTAGGAAGTCTGTCCGGGGGCGTGGATGAAGAACTAGCTTTTTGGGCAATTTGGACTTCCAACATCCTATTATGAGTTGTAAGCACATCAACCTTTGAGGTTAATTGCTTAATATACTCATCTTGTCTTTGTTGTGTCATAAGCATACTTTCCATCATTGGTTCTAAATTGGACTGGGGTATTTCAGAAGGGAATGGGGGCCTTTGAAAACCGGGAGGTGGTCTAGCATTCATTGGGGGCACGTTTGATGGGTTTGGATTAGACCTATAGGAGAAATTCGGATGATTCTTTCAACTCGAATTATATTTACTCGAGTAAGGGTCATTGGTCGGTCTTAGATTGAAGTTTGGAACATAGTTAACTTCACTAGGGTCTTAGGAAAAAGAACTCCTAAGTTGACAATTCAAAGTTACATGCTCAATAGAACCACATATTTCATAAGGGGAAGGGGCACTAGAATTCACAGTATTAACATTCATTCGATCCAGTCTTTGAGTCATAACATCTACTTTAGCCGAAAGTAAAGCAAGCGCATCAACTTTAAGCTTACCTCCAACTCGTTTGGGTTGGCCTCGTTCGGTGGACCATTGAAAATTATTAAGTGCCATCTCCTTAATTCGATTATAGGCTTCATCCTCAGTTTTGTTCATCAAGGTTCCTCCTGCCGCTGCATCGATAGTGGATCTCACAGACTGGGTCACACCATTAAAAGGCTTGGATAATTATCCAACACTGAAGGCCATGATGGGGGCAAAAGTGCAGCAAATCTTTAAACCGTTCCTAGACTTCATAGAGCGTCGCTTTATCTTTTTGCACAAAGTTGGTGATCTGATCTCTCAAGTTTGCTGTTTTGCTCATATGGAAAAATTTAGCGAGGAAGGCTCTTATCAACTCATCCCAAGTGGGATTGCATCCAGATGGCAAGGAGTGTAACCAAGCTCTTGCTTTATCCCTCAAGGAGAAAGGAAATAGGCACAGGCGAATCGCATCAATGGAGACTCCATTAAGTTTAAACGTATCGCACACCTCTAAAAAGACCGAGAGGTCTAGGTTTGGGTCTTCTAAAGGCGTTCCTCCAAACTGGGATTGTTGCACCATTGAAATGAGTCCTGGTTTGAGCTCAAAATTGTTGGCATCAACAGTAGGGTGAGTGATTGTAACGCCCCCAAAATACTAATGGCATGATTACTGATAATTGCAACGGAAGACTCAGTAAACGAAGGCGCTACCGCCGTCTTGATAAGGATAAGACTCACTGAAACCATTTAATTTTGCAACTCGTCCTTATAATCACAAAATCTATTAAACTAAAACACTTCGAGACCAAAGTCCATAATGGTCCAACCATACCATGTACTAACTCACATTCCATCCCACACAAGTACTTAACCCTAAGGTCGGTTCCAATATTCATGCTATGTTGAATCCACTGTGAGCTTCTGATGAGTTCCAAAGGGGCTTGCTAAATGGAGGAATATGTGATACTTCATCACCTAAAATGGAAAACATGAAAACATTCGAAAATATGAGCAAAAACTCAGTACATACATCCCTGTATTGTAAAATGGGCATAAAAATACTGTTGATGGGTACCCGTCTTTGCAATTCATTTAGTTGGCAATAACAATGAAAATGAAAATAATATGAAATTGAATTGCTCATTATTATCTGGATGTGAACCCCTTGCACTGATATGATCTATACATAGGTGTACACCTGTCAATCTGATCAAGAGTTAGCCTGAAGCCGCGCAGGTAAATGATGGGCTGACGCCCTATAGATGATAACTGACAGGGTCACAAACTAAATGGCAAATCACTGTATAAACTGATTCATTGATAAACTCATTAAGAGTTGTAACTTGATAAACATGACCTGCTTTCTGAGGATACAGGCAATGGATGTACCTTGAGTCTTTAAAAATGACATCTGACTTGATACAAGTCAGCTGTTTCATAAATGTCATCTGATTTGATAAATATGTTCTGACTTAATAACAGTTATGCATAACGGGGAATGATAACTAGGCCTCAACTCTGTATTGTAAGTATGTGTAATCAGTAAATATCCCTACTCGCATAATTGAGTAAGTAAAAGTATGTGTAACAGAAATTGAGTAATTATATGGTATATACCACTTGGGTATAACTTCAATATAACTTCAAAACTGAATTGAAAGTGATTAAATTTGGTATGTAAATGAAAGTAAAGTAGTCCACACTGAGATAAATGAGATTACAAAGGAAAAGGCATTCATCGTGATAATTGAAAGAGTGGTTATGGCCTTTTCCGAAATAGGTTATTGATACGGGTTTTAAGGCTACCTGAAGGCTTACTCATGTATAACTTGGTTCAAGATAATAGCAAGTACACTAGATTGGCTTCATAAATGCACTTGATATATTGTGGTAGGTAATAAAGGTTTGAGGTAAAGAGAGATATATCTTGGTAGCACAAACTGTAAGAACGTGGTCTGGTTTCTGAATTACAACTCTTCTCACTTCTCATATTTCCTTCATAAATCCATTTGATAAAGAAGTCCACCCCAAAATGAGTCATTGAACTCAATAGAAGCTATTTTCCTCCAAGTATACACTGCCTAGAAATTACAATAGCAACATGATTTACACCCAAGCAGGTCAGTTCACTTCAAAAATTCATAACTTTCATTCTAGACCTTCAATGGAGACTTAAAACCCCAATATGAAAATATTACGAAGTCCCAAAAACATTAATTTGCAACACAAAGCGTGATTCCCACAATAGGGTTCCCAAAATTGGGCTAAAACACAAGTGTGTCAGTTTTGATCTCATTCTGCGCAGTTTTGGTAAAACGACCATAACGTTTTCCACAGAAGTCGGATTAAGGCGATTCAAAAGGCATAGGAAAGATAACATCCTGAACTATCTATCCACCAAAACTCAAAATTTTTGGGTGGTCCGTTCATTACCAGTTTAATCCCAAAGGCAGCCCTAATTTCCTAAAATTCCAGCCCTTCACTGATTTAACTCTCTCTTCTTCTTTCACATAAAAGTCACTTGAAATCATATCAAACACCACAATCAGATATAAAAATATCATTTAAGGCCTCATATACATATCCAATCTCTAAACAACTTCATTAATACATAATTATATAATTCATGTCCAAAACAGGGTAGTTTCTTCAAAATTCCATAACTCACTGATTACCCGTCCAAAATTCATGAAATGTTGCCAGAAAATCCCAACTAATATAGAGAAGCTACAGTAAAAATTTTACAATTTTTGGACAATCGTAGAATTGCCAGAATTTTCGACATTAGCAATTCAACAAAAACAAAATCATGAAATCATGCTCTTGATCAAATACCCATAACTCCAAACATATCCAAACTCACTACAAATTGCACAATGACTATCAATTTGATCATATAAACAATAATCACAACCAACACAACCCCAAAAATTCACAATAAAACAAGCTAGGGTTGAGGATATACCTCACTTTAGGCTTGAATTAAAGAGAGGAGGAGGCTGATTTGAGTGATTTGAGTGGTTGGACGCGATAGCTAGCAGTAAGAAGTCGGGACAGCTGAGAGGTGGCCGGAAAAGTGGCCGGAAACCACCAGCACCGGCGGCACAAGGGGCAGCAGCTGCTACCCCTGTTTTTCTGCCCAAGAACGTGAAGAGGAGAGAGGAAATGGAGAGATGGCTTGTGATTTTTTTTTTAACTGAATTTTTGTGGGTAAAATTGTCTATTAATAACAACATGTGGCTGAAAATTTCTCACCCAGAAAGTAACTTTTTGCTAATTAAAATTAGGTGCTAAAACGAGCAATTGGTGAAATAACAAAGGTCGTAAAGTTTTGGGCTTTTGTTTTAGGCCTAATAAGCTAAGTTCGGGCTGGAAAAATTATTTGAAGTGTTGAACAAAAACAAAAATTTATATTGCTCGGGATTAACATTTACCAAAGGTAAGAAAATAATTAGTCACTAATTAATACTCACTGAGGCCGAATATCGATTCACCCAACATTTAATAAATCAACGAAACTCGAATTAACAATCAGCGAAACTTGAGTTGCAAAGTGGTACCCAAAGTGAAATATCTCCCAACCGGGGTGATCAAGTACGATAAATGAAGGTGGAAAATTTAAATAGCATAATGAAAGTTGTAATAAATTAAGTGTAATTGAATTTAACAAACATGATTAGCTTAATAAACATGATAAAGTAAATGAATAAACATGATTAATGAAATAAACAATGATGATTTAAATAAATAAATAAATAAATATGGGTTAGGGTCGGGTTATTACAGCCTTCCCCCCTTAAAGAGTTTCGTCCTCGAAACTTATAACACTTGTCAACTATATGCAATGTTGCTTTAAAACACATGGGCCATTGGTTTCAACTGCTTCCCTCAGGTATAATTTGTCAAATGTACTCCGATTGTGTAACTTCTTAATCCCATAGTTTAGTAGTAGATCCGGATACTTCTCACACAATAGCCTCAATTACTTGCGTCAAAAGTGATATTCTCTTCGAAAGAAAAGGACCTTGTTACTGCAAATGAGGTATTTTGCACTACTGACTCATAAAGCCTAAGGTAACGAGGACTCAATTATCGCTGATTCCCAGTCTCCTGACATCCTTCACTAGATAAGTCCTTCGGAATACTTTATATCTCATCTGAGACTTTGGTTATTTCCTTGCTTTACCCGCACAACTCTTTTGTCAACCTGGTATCACCTCAACATATGCTTGAATTTTCCCTCTTAATACTCACTTGGGTTAGCTCTGATCTTGTACTCAAAGTTTCTTCTGGCTCACTCCAATATAATTAGGCAGTGCTTGAGATTATTCCCTTAGCAAAATGTCCTCATCCGATATTCCTAATGTCTTACATGATCTCCCCTCATAAAACTACTCAAGGATTTGCTCTCGATCAATAATGGGTTATGAAATGACCATGGTTAGGGATGAGAGTGATGGAATTCTTAGCCAAATGAATCATTGCATACAAAAGAAATGAACAATGAGACTAAAAAGGCAAATAAAGGAGAGGTTATCATCGGGTGGTTAGAATAAAGATAACCATAAATATATCATGAATTCTCAAATACAATACCACAAGGACTGTGGTTTATAAATATAGATCATAAAGTGTCCAATAAATAATCCACCAAGGAGAAAGATGGCATGGTTATCGAAACAAGATGACAAGCAACTGAGCTTCAACTAAGTGACTTCATAGCCACAAGAAACAAGATAAGTGCAATAGATAGATGGGACAAGCAATGTGCAATAAATAGATACATAGATTGGATACGCAAAGTGTAATGGATAGATAAAGGGAGTAGATGAGTAAAGTGCCAACGGATAGATAAATAGACAAGGTATAATGGCTAAATAAATAGCTTGAGCAAGCAAGGTCTAATGAAGAGATAAATGGATTGAATATGCTGCAATGGACACATGCATTTGCTCACATGAAGCCAAGTCGGTACGGCAATAAGATTAACTAAGGGTTACTGAAGCTTACTTATGAGGATATAAGATATAGGTGTGAGAATTACAAGTGCTATAAGTAGATCAATAGATTAAATTGGTAAAATGCAATGGATAGATCAATAGATTGAACGAGCAAAGTACCAATGGATAAGTAAATGGATTGAACAAGTGACATTAGAAGCGTGTCTTTGCTTATATGAAAACAATTCAAGTCCAGTAATAAGATTGAACAGAAAAGCTAGAGTGTACTTATGAGCATGGAGATATATATGTGAGAGTTGAAGTTCAAAATAAGTAGAGTAAGGGGATTATGACAATCGCAGTCACCTACACCAATGAGAGTCATACACTCGTATTATTATGAATAAATAAGATGTAAGGTAGATATATGAATCAGCTCTCAGCGGATTGAACAACAACTCATGATCATGAAATAAAGATGGTGAAGGCCAAGAGCATAGGAGTGTTGAAAACTATATAAAATCGAACAACAATGCGTTGCACATTTAACAATGGGTTTGGAAAGACATGGAAGATCACACTAATAAGAAATATTAGGTTGAAATGCAAGGGAGATTAACCAATATTGAATCGCGTCAAGTTTTGAGGATGAGACAAGCAAACAATTACAAGAATGACTTTAAAAAGGCATTCCCGCAAGAGATAGGCTGCGGTTGCATGGTGTAGGTGTGATACACGGACCTCAAATCATTTCTGAAAAAGTAATCTGTTGTTGGCAATTAACCCCATACATCATTTATTCAAGGTATAGGCACTTGTTTTTGATAACGATCTTGTCCAACTTCCTCGACTTAGTACACAACCATAAGATTCTGCTTTCCTTTTTCACACACATAAAACTAGGTTTCCCATGGTGATACACTTGGTCAAGTAACTCCCTTCTGTAACAACTCATTTTACTAAATCTTTAGTCCTTTGAACTCTACTGGGGGTCATATGATAGGGGCTCTGAAAAAGAATTGAACACCTAGACCTAGGTTGATTTGAAAATCAATGTTTGGCCTATCACCAATATTCAATATATTTCTAACACAATGCTCACTTGCTTGCAAAATATAATTAGGGCGGTAATAGGGTTTTTCTTCCCTCGGTCCATAGAAATACCCATCTAGTCTTTCCTCATTTTTCAAGCTAACCTTAAGACCTTCACAAGGCATCTTCTTTAAGCACACAGTCAGTTCATCCCCATAATGATAACAAGGTCTGTCAATCAAACTGGATTGAATGCCCAATTAATATAGTTCCAGCAATACTAATAGAGGCATATTTATAAAGGATAACATATTCAACTACCTACTCGTCTTAGTAAATTGAAAAGACGGGGGGCGATATAAAGTGTAAAGAGATGTAACCGCAGTATAAAGTCTTGCAAATATATTTCTTTATTGGTCACAAAGGGCAAGCATATAGGCAGAATGAATGAAAGGACGAAGATTTATGATGAAAGAGAGGCACATAAATGTCCTGCATACACAAGACAGACAGTTTATTCATGAGGGTCATGATAGTAAAGTAATTGAACGATGTTATGAAGTTGAGAGGGAGTATTAAGTAATGAAGATGAAAAAATGTAACAGATTATCAATATGCCTTTTGAAAAGTCACACGGTATCCGTATGTGAGTAAATGACGAAGATAAAGATTGACAGTACAAGAAGGGAAATTTTGTTCATTTGGTATTTGAAAGGACAAAACATCAAGATGAAGGAATCAGTCGAATGGCTGTGCATGATGACAGCCAGCAATAAAATGATTTGCAATAAATGGAAGTCTTGGGTAGACATATAAACTTTAAAACTGCTGGCAGATAAAAATAGCACCAATCGATGTTTATCATTAATAAGAGAGGCTATATTAGTAAAGAAAGGATTACCAAAATAAGTTGAATAACAACATGCAGTCACAGCCATAGAGTAGTATGCTAGCATAAAGTTACGGTGCTATAGAAACACGAACAATATGGATACATTTAATTGCTGAAAGGGCGCTCAATGAGTGGGTCTGAAGCAACCAAAGGCTTTACAAGCAATAAATGAATAGCGCCCAAGCAGAAGCAAGGAGTTCAAGTAGGTAACAGTAAAAATATGAACATAGTGATGACTGAGTTGTGAGTAGAATGAGTCAAATATGCATAGAAAGAACTGCAAATCACATAGTGATGCACACCAAGGGTCATTATAGGCTCCATTGTGGAAATAGAGAATTAAATGGTTAAGATTGTCAGGGTTTGAATCACCTATAAGAAAGGTTGCTCAAATGTATTTGAAGAAGTCCCCACAGACCACATATGAGAATTTTCATAAACACTCCATTACAAAACAAGAGAGTGTTAGCAGTAAAGAAATGATGCATCTGAACAATTCAAGGTAATATGGCAGAAATAAGTCAGTTACAGGAACTGATGGAAGCATTACTGATGTCAGACCTCTTAATCTCAAGACCAAATGATTCTGTTACATGGCAACTTAATCTTACTTGTCCCACATATTTAGTGCCAAGTAGCACACTATAAGGTACTAATGTTATCATCCTACATAAGCACTCATCGTAGTGCTCATCTCATACTGGTTCACCTCAAAGATATTGCCCCGCAAGGCATTTCTTCATTTAAAAGTTTACATCTAACTTGACACTAAATAAATTCCTTAAGAAGTTGCAAATGGCATCCCCACATTGGCTTCAACCATCACTGTACTCAAGGTCAGGTATATTAATACACCTTAATAAAACTCTCAAATCATGGGGCAAAATGGACAGAGTTCCGTCTAAAAACTGGCTAAAACCCAGGCTTAAAGCCTTACAATCGATACCTGAAATAAAGAAAAACACTTCAATAGCTCAACGGCCACGCGCCGGAATTCATAACTCAACGGGTCCCACACCCGGAGTGCACCATTACAAAAATTTAAACAAATAACAGAAATGAAACATACAATATAACTCCCAGATAAATGAGAGCATGCCTCTCTAACAGGTGGCGCAAATGGTTCCACAGTCCACCTTGCTCATGCTCGAATCTAATGATATCAACAAATGACTGAGTCACCCAGATGAAAACGGTTTCTCCACATATGCCCAAATGAACTTATAGCCAAAAACTCATTTAACTGGTCCAACATAACTTATACACACCTTGATAGCTAACTCATAAACACTTGACAGCTCACAGAGGCCCTTAAAACCTTAGCTCTGATACCAATCTGTAACGCCCCCAAAATACTAATGGCATGATTACTGATAATTGCAACGGAAGACTCAGTAAACGAAGGCGCCACCGCCGTCTTGATAAGGACAAGGCTCACTGAAACCATTTAATTTTGCAACTCGTGCTTATAATCACAAAATCTATTAAACTGAAACACTTCGAGACCAAAGTCCATAATGGTCCAACCATACCATGTACTAACTCACATTCCATCCCACACAAGTACTTAACCCTAAGGTCGGTTCCAATATTCATGCTATGCTGAATCCACTGTGAGCTTCTGACGAGTTCCAAAGGGGCTTGCTAAATGGAGGAATATGTGATCCTTCATCATCTAAAATGGAAAACATGAAAACAATTCGAAAATATGAGCAAAAACGCAGTACATACATCCCTGCATTGTAAAATGGGCATAAAAATACTGTTGATAGGTACCCGTCTTTGCAATTCATTTAGTTGGCAATAACAATGAAAATGAAAGTAATATGAAACTGAATTGCTCATTATTATCTGAATGTGAACCTCTTGCACTGATATGATCTATACATAGGTGTACACCTGCCAATCTGATCAAGAGTTGGCCTGAAGCCGCGCGGGTAAATGATGGGCTGACGCCTATAGATGATAACTGACAGGGTCACAAGTTAAATGGCAAATCACTGTATAAACTGATTCATTGATCAACCCATTAAGAGTTGTAACTTGATAAACATGATCTGCTTTCTGAGGATATAGGCAATGGACGTACCTTGAGTCTTTAAAAATGACATCCAACTTGATACAAGTCATCTATTTCATAAATGTCATCTGACTTGATAAATATGTTCTGACTTGATAACAGTTATGCATAATGGGGAACGATAACTAGGCCTCAACTCTGTATTGTAAGTATGTGTAATCAGTAAATATTCTTACTCGCATAATTGAGTAAGTAAAAGTATGTGTAACAGAAATTGAGTAATTATATGGTATATACCACTTGGGTATAACTTCAATATAACTTCAAAACTGAATTGAAAGTGACTAAATTTGATATGTAAATGAAAGTAAAGTATTCCACACTGAGATAAATGAGATTACAAAGGAAAAGGCATTCATGGTGATAATTGAAAGAGTGGTTATGGCCTTTTCCAAAATAGGTTATTGATACGGGTTTTAAGGCTACCTGAAGGCTTGCTGATGTGTAACTTCGTTCAAGATAAAAGCAAGTACACTAGATTGGCTTCATAAATGCACTTGACATATCGTGGTAGGTAATAAAGGTTTGAGGTAAAGAGAGATAAATCTTTGTAGCACAAACTGCAAGGACGTGGTCTGGTTTCTAAATTACAACTCTTCTCACTTCTCATATTTCCTTCATAAATCCATTTGATAAAGAAGTCCACCCCAAAATGAGTCATTGAACTCAATAGAAGCTATTTTCCTCCAAGTATACACTGCCCAGAAATTACAATAACAACATGATTTATACCCAAGCAAGTCAGTTCACTTTAAGAATTCATAACTTTCATTCTAGACCTTCAATGGAGACTTAAAACCCCAATATGAAAATATTACGAAGTCCCACAAAACATTAATTTGCAACACAAAACGTGATTCCCACAACAGGGTTCCCAAAATTGGGCTAAAACACAAGTGTGTCATTTTTGATCTCATTCTGCACAGTTTTGGTAAAACGACCATAACGTTTTCCACAGAAGTCGGATTAAGGCGAATCAAGAGGCATAGGAAAGATAACATCCTGAGCTATCTATCCACCAAAAATCATAATTTTTGGGTTGGCCGTTCATTACTAGTTTAATCCCAAATTCAGCCCTAATTTCCTGAAATTCCAGCCCTTCACTGATTTAACTTTCTCTTCTTCTTTCACATAAAACTCACTTGAAATCATATCAAACACCACAATCAGATATAAAAATATCATTTAAGGCCTCATATACATATCCAAACTCTAAACAACTTCATTAATACATAACTATATAATTCGTATCCAAAACAGGATAGTTTCTTCAAAATTCCATAACTCACTAATTACCTGTCCAAATTTCATGCACTTTTTCCAGAAAATCCCAAATAATATAGAGAAGCTACAGTAAAAATTTCAGAATTTTTGGACAATCCTAGAATTGCCAGAATTTTCGACATTGGCAATTCAACAAAAACAAAATCATGAAATCATGCTCTTGATCTACCCATAACTCCAAACATCTCCAAACTCACTAAAAATTGCACAATGACTATCAATTTGATCATATAAACAATAATCACAACCAACACAACTCTAAAAATTCAAAATAAAACAAGTTAGGGTTGAGGATATACCTCACTTTAGGCTTGAATTAGAGAGAGGAGGAGGCTGATTTGAGTGATTTGAGTGGTTGGACGCGATAGCTAGCAGTAAGGGGAAGTGGGGACAGCTGAGAGGTGGCCGGAAACCACCAGCACCGACGACACAAGGGGCAGCAGCTGCTGCCCCTATTTTTCTGCCCAAGAACGTGAAGAGGAGAGAGGAAATGGAGAGATGGCTTATGATTTTTTTTTTTTACTGAATTTTTGTGGGTAGAATTGTCTATTAATAACAACATGTGGCTGAAAATTTCTCACCCAGAAAGTAACTTTTTGCTAATTAAAATTAGGTGCTAAAACGAGCAATTAGTGAAATAACAAAGGTCGTAAAGTTTTGGGCTTTTGTTTTAGGCCCAATAAGCTATGTTCGGGCTGCAAAAATTATTTGAAGTGTTGAACAAAAATAAAAATTTGTATTGCTCGGGATTAACATTTACCAAAGGTAAGAAAATAATTAGTCAGTAATTAATACTCACTGAGGCCTAATATCGATTCACCTAACATTTAATAAATCAACGAAACTCGAATTAACAATCAACGAAACTTGAGTTGCAAAGTGATACCCAAACTGAAATATCTCCCAACCGGGATGATCAAGTACGATAAATGAAGGTGGAAAATTTAAATAACATAATGAAAGTCGTAATAAATTAAGTGTAATTGAATTTAACAAACATGATTAGCTTAATAAACATGATAAAGTAAATGAATAAAACATGATTAATGAAATAAATAATGATGATTTAAATAAATAAATAAATAAATATGGGCTAGGGTCGGGTTATTACAGCCTTCCCCCCTTAAAGAGTTTCGTCCTCGAAACTTATAACACTTGTCAACTATATGCAATGTTGCTTTAAAACACATGGGCCATTAGTTTCAACTGCTTCCCTCTGAAGAGTATAATTTGTCGAATGTACTCCGATTGTGTAACTTTTTAATCCCATAGTTTAGTACTAGATCCGGATACTTCTCACACAATAGCCTCAATTACTTGCATCAAAAGTGGTATTCTCTTCGAAAGAAAAGGACCTTGTTACTGCAAATGAGGTATTCTGCACTACTGACTCATAAAGCCTAAGGTAACGAGGACTCAATTATCGCTGATTCCCAGTCTCCTGACATCCTTAACTAGATAAGTCCTTCGGAATACTTTATATCTCATCTGAGACTTTGGTTATTTCCTTGTTTTACCAGCGCAACTCTTTTGTCAACCTGGTATCACCTCAACATATGCTTGAATTTTCCCTCTTAATACTCGCTTGGGCTAGCTCTGATCTTGTACTCAAAGTTTCTTCTGGCTCACTCCAATATAATTAGGCAGTGCTTGAGATTATACCCTTAGCAAAATGTCCTCATCCGATATTCCTAATGTCTTATAGGATCTCCCCTGATAAAACTACTCAAGGATTTGCTCCCGGTCAATAATGGGCCATGAAATGACCATGGTTAGGGATGAGAGTGATGGAATTCTTAGCCAAATGAATCATTGCATACAAAAGAAATGAACAATGAGACTAAAAAGGCAAATAAAGGAGAGGTTATCATCGGGTGCTTAGAATAAAGATAACCATAAATATATCATGAATTCTCAAATATAATACCACAAGGACTGTGGTTTATAAATATAGATCATAAAGTGTCCAATAAATAATCCACCAAGGAGAAAGATGGCATGGTTATACTCGGGTTTAACTAATGAATTGGAAACAAGATGACAAGCAACTGAGCTTCAACTAAGTGACTTCACAGCCACAAGGGACAAGATAAGTGCAATAGATAGATGGGATAAGCAATGTGCAATAAATAGATACATAGATTGGATATGCAAAGTGTAATGGATAGATAAAGGGAGTAGATGAGTAAAGTGCCAACGAATAGATAAATAGGCAAGGTATAATGGATAAATAAATAGCTTGAGCAAGCAAGGTCTAATGAATAGATAAATAGATTGAATATGCTGCAATGGACACATGCATTTGCTCACATAGAGCCAAGTAGGTACGGCAATAAGATTAACTAAGGATTACTGAAGCTTACTTATGAGGATATAAGATATAGGTGCGAGAATTACAAGTGCCATAAATAGATCAATAGATTAAATTGGTAAAATACAATGGATAGATCAATAGATTGAACGAGCAAAGTACCAATGGATAAGTAAATGGATTGAACAAGTGACATTAGAAGTGTGTCTTTGCTTATATGAAACTAATTCAAGTCCAGTAATAAGATTGAATAGAAAAGCTAGAGTGTACTTATAAGCATGGAGATATATATGTGAGAGTTGAAGTTCAAAATAAGGAGAGTAAGGGGATTATGACAATCGCAATCACCTACACCAATGAGAGTCATACACGCGTATTATTATGAATAAATAAGATGTAAGGTAGATGTATGACTCAGCTCTCAGCGGATTGAACGACAACTCATGATCATGAAATAAAGATGGTGAAGGCCGAGAGCATAGGAGTGTTGACAACTATATAAAGTCGAACAACAATGCGTTGCACATTTAACAATGGGTTTGGAAAGACATGGAAGATCACACTAATAGGAAATGTTAGGTTGAAATGCAAGGGAGATTAAACAATACTGAATCGCGTCAAGTTTTGAGGATGAGACAAGCAAACAATTACAAGAATGACTTTAAAAAGGCATTCCCGCAAGAGATAGACTGTGGTTGCATGGTTCAGGTGTGATACCCGGACCTCAAATCATTTCTGAAAAAGTAATCTGTTGTTGGCAATTAACCCCATACATCATTTATTCAAGGTATAGGCACTTGTTTTTGATAACGATCTTGTCCAACTTCCTCGACGCAGTACACAACCATAAGATTCTGCTTTCCTTTTTCACACATATAAAACTAGGTTTCCCATGGTGATACACTTGGTCAAGTAACTCCCTTCTGTAACAACTCATTTTACTAAATCTTTAGTCCTTTAAACTCTACTGGGGGTCATATGATAGGGGCTCTGAAAAAGAATTGAACACCTAGACCTAGGTTGATTTGAAAATCAATGTTTGGCCTATCACCAATATTCAATATATTTCTAACACAAAGCTCACTTGCTTGCACAATATAATTAGGGCGGTAATAAGGTTTTTTTTCCCTCGGTCCATAGAAATACCCATCTAGTCTTTCCTCATTTTTCAAGCTAACCTTAAGACCTTCACAAGGCATCTTCTTTAAGCACACAGTCAGTTCATCCCCATAATGATAACAAGTTCTGTAAATCAAACTGGATTGAATGCCCAATTAATATAGTTCCAGCAATACTAATAGAGGCATATTTGTAAAGGATAACATATTCAACTGCCTACTCGTCTTAGTAAATTGAAAAGACAAGGGGGCGATATAAAGTGTAAAGAGATGTAACCGCAGTATAAAGTCTTGCAAATATATTTCTTTATTGATCACAAAGGACAAGCATATAGGCAGAATGAATGAAAGGACGAAGATTTGTAATGAAAGAGAGGCACATAAATGTCCTGCAAACACAAGACAGATAGTTTATTCATGAGGGTCATGATAGTAAAGTAATTGAACGATGTTATAAAGTTGAGAGGGAGTATTAAGTAATGAAGATGAAAAAATGTAACGGATTATCAATGTGCCTTTTGAAAAGTCACATGGTATCCGTATGTGAGTAAATGACGAAGATAAAGATTGACAGTACAAGAAGGGAAATTTTGTTCATCTGGTATTTGAAAGGACAAAACGTCAAGATGAAGGAATCAGTCTTATGGCTGTGCATGATGACAGCCAGCAATAAAACGATTTGCAATAAATGGAAGTCTTGGGTAGGCATATAAACTTTAAAACTGCTGGCAGATGAAAATAGCACCAATCGATGTTTATCATTAATAAGAGAGGCTATATTAGTAAAGAAAGGATTACCAAAATAAGTTGAATGACAACATGCAGTCACAGCCATAGAGTAGTATGCTAGCATAAAGTTACGATGCTATAGAAACACGAATAATATGGATACATTTAATTGCTGAAAGGGCGCTCAATGAGTGGGTCTGAAGCAACCAAAGGCTTTGCAAGCAATAAATGAATAGCGCCCAAGCAGAAGCAAGGAGTTCAAGTAGGTAACAGTAAAAATGTGAACATAGTGATGACTGAGTTATGAGTAGAATGAGTCAAATATGCATAGGAAGAACTGCAAATCACACAGTGATGCACACCAAGGGTCATTATAGGCTCCATTGTGGAAATAGAGAATTAAATCGTTAAGATTGTCAGGGTTTGAATCACCTATAAGAAAGGTTGCTCAAATGTATTTGAAGAAGTCCCCACAGACCACATATGAGAATTTTCATAAACACTCCATTACAAATCAAGAGAGTGTTAGCAGTAAATAAATGATGCATCTGAACAATTCAAGGTAACTATGGTAGAAATAAGTCAGTTACAGGAACTGATGGAAGCATTACTAATGTCAGACCTCTTAATCTCAAGACCAAATGATTCTGTTACATGGCAACTTAATCTTACTTGTCCCACATATATAGTGCCAAGTAGCACACTATAAGATACTAATGTTATCATCCTACATAAGCACTCATCGTAGTGCTCATCTCATACTGGTTCACCTCAAAGATATTGCCCCGCAAGGCATTTCCTCATTTAAAAGTTTACATCTAACTTGACACTAAATAAATTCCTTAAGAAGTTGCAAATGGCATCCCCACATTGGCTTCAACCATCACTGTACTCAAGGTCAGGTATATTAATACACCTTAATAAAACTCTCAAATCATGGGGCAAAATGGACAGAGTTCCGTCTAAGAACTGGCTAAAACCTAGGCTTAAAGCCTTATAATTGATACCTGAAATAAAGAAAAACACTTCAATAGCTCAACAGCCACGCGCCAGAATTCATAACTCAACGGGTCACACACCCGGAGTGCACCATTACAAAAATTTAAACAAATAACAGAAATGAAACATACAATATAACTCCCAGATAAATGAGAGCATGCCTCTCTAACAGGTGGCCCAAGTGGTTCCACAGTCCACCTTGCTCATGCTCGAATTTAATGATATCAACAAATGATTGAGTCACCCAGATGAAAACGGTTTCTCCATATATGCCCATATGAACTTATAGCCAAAAACTCATTTAACTGGTCCAACATAACTCATACACACCTTGATAGCTAACTCATAAACACTCGATAGCTCACAGAGGCCCTTAAAACCTTGGCTCTGATACCAATCTGTAACGCCCCCAAAATGCTAATAGCATGATTACTGATAATTGCAATGGAAGACTCAGTAAACGAAGGCGCCACCGCCGTCCTGATAAGGACAAGGCTCACTGAAACCATTTAATTTTGCAACTCGTGCTTATAATCACAAAATCTATTAAACTGAAACACTTCGAGACCAAAGTCCATAATGGTCCAACCATACCATGTACTAACTCACATTCCATCCCACACAAGTACTTAACCCTAAGGTCGGTTCCAATATTCATGCTATGCTGAATCCACTGTGAGCTTCTGACGAGTTCCAAAGGGGCTTGCTAAATGGAGGAATATGTGATACTTCATCGCCAAAAATGGAAAACATGAAAACAATTCGAAAATATGAGCAAAAATTCAGTACATACATCCCTATATTGTAAAATGGGCATAAAAATACTATTGATGGGTACTCGTCTTTGCAATTCGTTTAGTTGGCAATAACAATGAAAATGAAAGTAATATGAAACTGAATTGCTGATTATTATCTGGATGTGAACCCCTTGCATTGATATGATCTATACATAGGTATACACCTGCCAATCTAATCAAGAGTTGGCCTGAAGCCGCGCGGGTAAATGATGGGCTGACGCCCTATAAATGATAACTGACAGGGTCACAAGTTAAATGGCAAATCACTGTATAAACTGATTCATTGATAAACTCATTAAGAGTTGTAACTTGATAAACATGATCTGCTTTCTGAGGATACAGGCAATGGATGTACCTTGAGTCTTTAAAAATAACATCGGACTTGATACAAGTCAGCTGTTTCATAAATGTCATCTGACTTGATAAATATGTTCTGACTTGATAACAGTTATGCATAACGGGGAACGATAACTAGGCCTCAACTCTGTATTGTAAGTATGTGTAATCAATAAATATCCTTACTCGCATAATTGAGTAAGTAAAAGTATGTATAACAGAAATTGAGCAATTATATGGTATATACCACTTGGGTATAACTTCAATATAACTTCAAAATTGAATTGAAAGTGATTAAATTTGATATGTAAATGAAAGTAAAGTAGTCCACACTGAGATAAATAAGATTACAAAGGAAAAGGCATTCATGGTGATAATTGAAAGAGTGGTTATAGCCTTTTCCGAAATAGGTTATTGATACGGGTTTTAAGGCTACCTAAAGGCTTGCTGATGTACAACTTGGTTCAAGATAATAGCAAGTACACTAGATTGGCTTCATAAATGCACTTGATATATCATGGTAGGTAATAAAGGTTTGAGGTAAAGAGAGATATATCTTGGTAGCACAAACTGCAAGAACATGGTCTGGTTTCTGAATTACAACTCCTCTCACTTCTCATATTTCCTTCATAAATCCATTTGATAAAGAATTCCACCCCAAAATGAGTCATTGAACGCAATAGAAGCTATTTTCCTCCAAGTATACACTGCCTAGAAATTACAATAACAACATGATTTATACCCAAGCAGGTCAGTTCACTTTAAGAATTCATAACTTTCATTCTAGACCTTCAATGGAGACTTAAAACCCCAATATGAAAATATTACGAAGTCCCACAAAACATTAATTTGCAACACAAAACGTGATTCCCACAACAGGGTTCCCAAAATTGGGCTAAAACACAAGTGTGTCATTTTTGATCTCATTCTGCACAGTTTTGGTAAAACGACCATAACGTTTTCCACAGAAGTCGGATTAAGGCGAATCAAGAGGCATAGGAAAGATAACATCCTGAGCTATCTATCCACCAAAAATCATAATTTTTGGGTTGGCCGTTCATTACTAGTTTAATCCCAAATTCAGCCCTAATTTCCTGAAATTCCAGCCCTTCACTGATTTAACTTTCTCTTCTTCTTTCACATAAAACTCACTTGAAATCATATCAAACACCACAATCAGATATAAAAATATCATTTAAGGCCTCATATACATATCCAAACTCTAAACAACTTCATTAATACATAACTATATAATTCGTATCCAAAACAGGATAGTTTCTTCAAAATTCCATAACTCACTGATTACCTGTCCAAATTTCATGCACTTTTTCCAGAAAATCCCAAATAATATAGAGAAGCTACAGTAAAAATTTCAGAATTTTTGGACAATCCTAGAATTGCCAGAATTTTCGACATTGGCAATTCAACAAAAACAAAATCATGAAATCATGCTCTTGATCAAATACCCATAACTCCAAACATCTCCAAACTCACTAAAAATTGCACAATGACTATCAATTTGATCATATAAACGATAATCACAACCAACACAACTCTAAAAATTCAAAATAAAACAAGTTAGGGTTGAGGATATACCTCACTTTAGGCTTGAATTAGAGAGAGGAGGAGGCTGATTTGAGTGATTTGAGTGGTTGGACGCGATAGCTAGCAGTAAGGGGAAGTGGGGACAACTGAGAGGTGGCCGAAAAAGTGGCCGGAAACCACCAGCACCGGCGGCACAAGGGGCAGCAGCTGCTGCCCCTGTTTTTCTGCCCAAGAACGTGAAGAGGAGAGAGGAAATGGAGAAATGGCTTGTGAATTTTTTTTTTAACTGAATTTTTGTGGGTAAAATTGCCTATTAATAACAACATGTGGCTGAAAATTTCTCACCCAGAAAGTAACTTTTCACTAATTAAAATTAGGTGCTAAAACGAGCAATTAGTGAAACAACAAAGGTCGTAAAGTTTTGGGCTTTTGTTTTAGGCCCAATAAGCTAAGTTCGGGCTTGAAAAATTATTTGAAGTGTTGAACAAAAATAAAAATTTGTATTGCTCGGGATTAACATTTACCAAAGGTAAGAAAATAATTAGTCACTAATTAATACTCATTGAGGCCTAAAATCAATTTACCCAACATTTAAGAAATCAACGAAACTCGAATTAACAATCAACGAAACTTGAGTTGCAAAGTATTACCCAAACTGAAATATCTCCCAACTGGGATGATCAAGTACGATAAATGAAGGTGGAAAATTTAAATAACATAATGAAAGTCGTAATAAATTAAGTGTAATTGAATTTAACAAACATGATTAGCTTAATAAACATGATAAAGTAAATGAATAAACATGATTAATGAAATAAATAATGATGATTTAAATAAATAAATAAATAAATATGGGTAAGGGCCGGGTTATTACAGTGATACCTGAGGCAATCACCTGAACTTCAGGGGTAACGAAATCTCATAGCATTCTTCTTTGGTCACCTCCTTATCCCGCCATGTTTGTTGGATTCCTTCTAGCCCCATGTATTTGTTCTTTAGTCCTTTGCTCTTTCCTCCTTAAACGAAAAGTCCTTTCAATCACAGGACCGAGTTCGTATAAGATTGGACTTCGCACAAAAAGGAAAAATTCCTACGAGCACTATCACCAACAATACCAGCGTAATTATACAAGAAAAGAAAATAACAATAAAGGATAATAAAATACCTAGTCACTTTCGCAAGACTAACTCAATAGTTAACAATTTAGTCCCCAACAACGGCGTCAAAAACTTGACCACTGCTGCAAGCGCACGGGTAGTCGTAGTATAGAACAAAGATATCGTTCCTCATGGACTAATGTAATCTATCGAGTCTTACCTATCAGAATATGCTAAGTAAAATTCTAATTCAAATCGTTCACTTGAACAACTTCTAATTCGCTAATTTTTAAATCAATCGAGGAAAAATATTTCCAGAAATTAATGTAGTTATGAGAAGTGATTGGATCAAAATGACAAACATGTGCTTTTTCTATAATCGGTTAATCTGAAGGAATTGCAATCTATCGAAAAATTTGGCCTGTTCTTTTGAACTCAACCAAATTTCCCTAAACTAAGCAAATGTCGTTCTTTTGAACTAATTTTTCTTAATCCAAGTTAATCATCTTCAATTACTTTATAGTCCTCCTAACATGCCAATCTCCCTTTCGAGACGACATTGTGTCAGGTCTTGTTAAGCAGTCCAACAATCAAATGTTACCTTTCAGCTTTTCACCCGATTGTTTCAATGGTGCAACCAAACTTTGTCCAAAAATCCACTCACAACATGAATAACGCTTGATAAAATGAAATCAAACCAATCATGAAGATAAGCACAATTTTTTAAATTAAAACATAATCTAATAACACTTTCATAAACTACTTAATCTCTAGACAAAAATTAAACTACTCACACGTGATTAAGGATTAAACAACTAACCAACATTTGTCAAAGTCTGAGCGGAAGGGTTGACTGAGAATAGCCTTCAACCAAGGGCTTCAAACTTCCTCAAGATCAAACACTCACACTTAAGATTTCTCACCAATACAATAACCAAACTAAGAATCTAGCTAAAAGAACAAAAATTTGAGAAAGATAAACTAATGCTATCCTTGCTTGCTATGTATCCTCTTCTTCTATTGCTGCATGAATGAGGCCTTATATAGGAAAACAGGGATGTTCTCAGTCACATAGCCGAAGGAAAACAAAGAAGCAACTGTTTCACCTCTCACCATGGTTTATGGCAGGCACCACGGTCCGACTGTGGTCTAGGCTGGGATGAGTTTTCTGCTCTTTTCTTGCTCCAGGGTGTAGTAGCACAAAGGTGTCCATGGAGGAGGTCAAAATACATCTACTAACGGTCAAATGCTAGGTAAAGAGACCTAAAATCCTACAAAGCATATCAAACAACTATACCCAAGCATAAACCGAGAATAAGAGCATAAATAATAACATTAAGCACATAATTCTCCTAAAAGTGAAGCCAAATAGCCCTAAAATGATGGATACATTAACCACTTATCATTATGTCTCTTTGTAATTTGAATTGTAGCCTTTGTTAAAGCAAGTAAGGCTTGGTATAAAGCCTTGAGTTCTCATTGTAAGAAGTAGCTTATGATATTATTCACTGTTAGTTTGCTGGTTGTAAGCATTTTTCCCTCAAAATCTCTCTAAACTTTATCCTAACAGCTACTGGTGTTTAGTGAGTAGATTCTTTATTTGATCTTCTGGTGCTAAGGTTTTAGGAAGGTTGGTGGTGAATCATTTAGTCCTGATTAGTGAAGTTCTCCTTTATTCCAGGGCATATCTTCCATGTTAAGTCGATGGGTTTGGTTAATTCCAAGCTAATAGAATTGACATATATCAATAACTGCCAAGGAAAAGCTATAGGCATAAGAGATCATTTAGGTAATAATACTCTAAGTTGTCTTTATCTCTTTTTTAGCTTGTTCTTCCTCCTTCCTGGCATAGATAACCTCAGCTCTTCCCATATAACCACTTATCTTTGCTTATATTCGGAGAAAATCCATGGAGGAGGGAATAAGAGGTTTAAGCACAGAGGGTGGGGAAAGACAGGGTATGTTGATTCATTTTAACAATGAAAGGAAAGAAGTAGAGAATCAACCATCACATCTCTCTTATTCTTGATATTTTTTATATAGAGCCTTTAGCTTATTCCCCCTTCTCTTAGCCTTGCAGATTTAGAGCTCAACAGCTTACTCTAGCTTACTTTAACGTATCAAGTTACTTCCCCTCCAATTAAAAAAAAAAAGTATGCTTAACTTGTCCTCCCTTATTCTCATTGTCATATACCTTATGCCTTAGGTTCATGTAAACCATAGCTGACTATTTGCCATGCAGTTTTTACCCTTAGTGTTCATCAAATGGTTTAACTTGCCTATTGTTAACTTAAGCATTCATATTTGTTTATTATTTTCCTCTCACTTCTTATTATTCTCTTCATCTTTATTTTTAATCCTCTATGAGAACTTGGCCTCTTGTTTATTCTTTAGTTCATATCAAAAATACGCTTATAATAAAAGTGGTCATCAAATTTACTGCTTTCTAACACTTTGATTCTATTTTAAAAATGATTTGCTCAAAGGTTCTCACAAAACATATTCTTCCTTTGCTATGTTCACTTGCTAAATAATACAAAATTCATAAGAAACATGTTTTGGATAGAATCATAGGATATAAGATGTAAATCCACTCATTTCTAATAGAGGTTGTTATGAAGTATGTGATCTACCAATAGTTCACACCATTCATTGGATCATGGCTTTACCCCATTCTTTTAATCCCTATTTGGGGTGATATGGTTTATGATCTTAAAATTTAAACAAAAAACCTTTGCTTTCCTAAAAATCAAGTTCAATCTCCTATGGTTATTCCTTTTTGGTTTATAAATTTGGTTTGTAGAAGGAATAGGTGTTTCCTATGAAATTATAGGTTTGTACATTTTTTTTAGAAAATATATTGCTAACTCTTAAATGATATGAAATCCACTTTCCACATAACTTCAGCGAATTATTACTTCTAAAGCATCTGATGTGTTTTCAAGAGAAAATAGTTATGGGAATGTTGGCTGGGACATAGTAAACAGTGGCCAACCCTTAACTAACCATTGGTGGTACTTCATGTACATAACCTCTCTCCTTGCTCAACCTCGACTTAGTGGAAGCCTCTACCGACACCCAAAAGTGTCCTCAGAGCACGAACTGACCACATATTGCACAATACATGATGCACCTACTATCCTAATCAGTGTCATAATAGTAAATCCCTAAGACTTAAGAAGCCAGCTATAATGTTTTGTAAAATATTTTTAAAAGCATTCTAAATCTCTTAAAATGAGCTAAGAATTCGGTTGCAGTAAAAGTTGCGGCTATACGACTTGAACTCGATACCTCATGGATGCTGTGAAAGTAATTAGTTAACTTGTATAATACCTAAGCCATGGGCCATTGGAACCTAGCGATAAGTGGGCTACCCCTAGTCACTACAAGGAAAATGGCTAGTAGATAGGTCTTTCCCTATTTCCCAGCCCCAACGACACCAGTATATGCTTGGTGCATAGGGCTTACTTCGACCAGGGTTTTCCCTCAGGCATTTCTGCTCAACTGACCTATGCATCTAACCGTGCTGTTTTCATAACTCTTAGGCAAATTCCTACTCATAACTAGTATAAAAGAGGAGCAACATTCCCCTCTAAAAATATATACACACATCAACCCAGTGTATTCTTCTCCCCTTGTGTAACGCCCCCAACCCGAGAAGGAGTCGCACTGCCATGATTTTCTAGAGGGAATCCCTAAGGCTACTGAGGTTAAGTTTAGGCATTAGCATTTATTTAGGCATCATGGAATAAAACTATAAGAGTTCCTCCTGTGTTTGCAACATTTTATGGACTCAGCTCAGCTAAGGGTACCTGTAAGCTGGTAATAAGGTAAAACAACATATAAGGTGACTGGATCCACCGCCACGACTCACCCGTCTGGGATCCTAACAATCTAACCAACTAAACACAAGGGTTATAACATTATGTACATAGATTCAGAGTTGACTATATGCTTACAGATTCAATGATGACCTTAAATAATGACAAATATGTCAAAGCATCGAACACTTCAATGCAACCACGCAATCGAGACTAGCCAAAAGGTTGTTGACCGATCGGTATCAAAAAACCTTCAAAATAACCTTCATACCTACTTAGACTGGACCTGAAAAGGAAATAAGGAAAGGGATGAGCTACCACATTCTCATGAGTATTTCTCAACTTCATAAAAACCAAAACCGTTTATAGACAATAATTATAGGTAGCAGTCACACAACACTTGTATATTACTATAATATTAGGCAATCATTATCCCCAGGGAATATCATCACCTCTAAACTTGATGCTAAGCCACTCAAGCTTGTTTCTAGACTCTTAACAACCAAACTTCCTTAATAATCAAATATTTAAGCACATAACCAAGCAAACTATAAGAATAGGGTAAAATGCTTTCAAATATGCATTTTGGAAACGTAGTGACTGATGTTGTGTTTAAAGAATAATTTACAATTCAAACTAGCCTCTTCAAGGCTCATACACTTTCTAAAAGCTCCTGAAATACCCACATTCATAATAATTCAAACCATTTTCTCATATATCAGGAAAATATCTTCTTATTCTGGCTTAAGATCTCATAATGTGCTAGTTAGGGGAGATCGTCACTAGCCTTATATGAGGCCATCACTCATGCATTAAATTATCCCTGGGACATAACATATTTTGGATAGTTACTCTCGTCAGAGTCTTCTAAGGTTTCCACTTCTGACTCTATCTCCATAGGCATTAGTGTTCCCACAAGCTGGGTCCACTGCCCAATCATTTGTCCACTTAAGCACTTGTCCTAGTCATTAAAATCATACTAAACCATTATAGGCTACCAAGAAGAGTCACTGTCACACACAGTAAGTTTCACCTTCAAGTGGGTCGCGAGTCATTTCTCTTTCGTAGTTGCTTACATAATTAAAATCATGCTCACCTAGCAAAATAATCCATAACCCTATTAATGGCTTATGGTTCTTTCATTTTCAACAAGAAAAACTTCTTAAGACCGTAGTGAGTCTATTAACTCGCAATTAAAAACTTAAAGTAATTGGCTAGCATATAATTCAAATGAAGTTTTGTAATTAACACCTTTAGTTGCCCTTTTTCAGTTCGTCTAAATCCTTTTAAATGCAAGGAAAGAGATATAAACACATTAAGGTTTTAAAACATTTAACTTCCCAGACCTATCGATCATTCAGTAGGGTCATTTACTGACTAGTTTGATGATTTAGGATATTTTTAAGCTAAACACATCTTAACAAACTAACAGGCTACTAGTGAACATTTAGAAACATTTGAAGTTATGAAGACAAGCTTTTAATGACCCTTTTGAAGATTTCTAAGTTCACAAACCAATCACATAGCATTCCACTTAATATTTCATATACTTTGCTATCCACACGATTACGATTAGTGTCAAACCTAGGCTCCCTCCTCATACAACACGAACCACAAAAACCCCGAACCACTCGGTAGTATCTCCTCAGGCCATCCAACTAACAAGCTTGGTTTAATATTGCTATAATTCAATCATTAATACATGAAACCAACATTCACAAACATAGTATTCATACCAATCCCGAAAAATAGAATTTAAGCATATCCAAAGTGATCCAGCAATAACATTTACGCATAATTTAGCTTGCTCTATAAATTCCTCAAATCACCTGGTTAGCAACCTATGATCACAGCATTCATATGCAACCTCCAAAATAGAATTTAGGCATAATAAAGTTGATGTAATAGCAACATTAAGACACAATTCTGCTTGTTCTACAATTCATCAAATTGGCTGGTTAGTAAAGCCACGCATCAACTCAACATGCAAGACTCTTGAATTAGCACAATCATTATATTTATCCAATTTTAGTTCTAATTCCTCCAGTTACTGATGACTAACTCAAATTCAACCATGAACTAACTATAATCAATAGAATCCACTGAAATTACTAATAATTAGGAGGAAGAGAAACCCCACCTCAATTCCAAGCTAGAGGGCTCAACTAAGGGCTGTTGTGCTCGACTTTAGGTGCTTGAAAAGCCAGATTTTTGACTCCTTGCTGTAACCACGCCTAAACCCACGCGAATCGGACCCTAAATTCGACCAAACTTTCACTCACTGATTTGAAGTTGTGGTCGATGTTTGGTGTTGCAAATCACTCCTAATTTAGAGAGATAATAGAGTAGCTAAACATAAGGTTGCATGGCCAAGTTCGAGTACGCGTTCGGTGCTTCGAATCGCCCCCCAAATTAAACAAAAACATGGTGGTCTCCTATGAATTTTGCCCAAATTTCATAACACAGGTTTGTTAGGTTCTTTGAGAGGTTGAATAAGGGGAAATGCGAGCTAGGTTGAGGAGAAATCAAGGGAGTTTAGTGCTTTATGGCCACATGTATGGAGATGAAGGAGATGAAAAAGATGAAGAAGAGAAAGAGAAGGATGGGGGCTCGGCTGTCACGTGCCAGAGGGAGAAGAGGCTAGACTTAAGTCTGGTACCGCTTTGACGAAAATGCCCCTCCTCTTCCCCCTTTTTTTCAAGCTTGCTCAATAATTAACATCGCTAGTCTAATTTTGTACCTCATATTCTAATCCCGAATCAACAATACGATCTATTGTCGATTACTTGCTCCTAATTATAACAAAGTTCGATTTAATAACTAATGAAACCAAATCTAAGATTGACAATCCAATCATATTTGGGATTCTACTCGATTTAGTACTCAATAATAATCCTTATTAATGCTTATTAAATTCATCGAAAAATTTTCTAAACTAACAATAATAATAATGATGATAATAACAATAACAATAATAATAATAATAACAATAATAATAATGACAACAGTGACAATAATATTCTTTTTAATATAATTATCACTCACACAATCACATCAATAATAATTTAACTTATATAGTTAATAATACACGATTTTATAATGCCATAAGATAAGACAGTCAGTTTAACATAAAAATAAACAACGCGGGTATTGCACTCTCCCCCCTCAAAAGAATTTCGTCCTCGAAGTCGCTTACCTGATGGAAATAATGTTGGGTACTTCTCCTGCATTTCTTTTTCCGGTTCCCAGGTTGCTTCTGCTATCTTTCCCAGGTTGCTTCTGCTATCTTATCATGCTTCCAAGGCACTTTAACATAAGGAATACTCCTGTTTCTGAGCTTTTTCTCCATTCTTTCTAGTATTTGTATAGGTTCTTCTGACATATGTGAGGTTCTCCTTAATCTACAAGGGTTCATACTTGATGACATGATCTGGATCCGAAACATACTTTTGAAGGTTGAATACATAAAATACGCCATGTATGCCTTGCAACGAGGGCGACAGGGCTAATCGGTATGCGATCAGGCCTGCTCTTTTAGAATCTCAAAAGGTCCAATGAATCTTGGGTTTAGTTTCCCCTTTTGGCCAAAGATTATGCTTTCCTTGAGTGGGAAGACCTTTAGGAATACATGGTCTATAGCATTAAATTCTAAAGGCCTTTTCTTGATATCTGCATAACGTTTTTGCCTGCTCTGGGTAGCCGTAGCCTTTTACGCATAGTTTTGATCACCTCAGTCGTTTGGTTGATTAATTCCACCTTAGAGGGTTATCCTTCTCCTACTTCTTAACAACAAATAGGAGTCCTGCAGCATCAACTGTACAGTGCTTCGAAAGGGGCGATGTCAATGCTTGCATGGTAGCTATTATTGTATGTAAACTCTGCCAGAGAAAGTTATGATCCCAAGTCCATATGTACTCCAATGTGCATGCTTTTAACATATCTTCTAGAGTTTGAATAGTCCTTTTAGATTGCCCATTTGACTAAGGGTCAAAGGCTGGACTTAGGCATAGTTCGGTTCCCATTAGCTTTTAGAATCCATGCCATAGCCTAAATATAAACTTAGTTCCTCGATCTGACACTATGCTAAGGGGTGCTCCATGGAATCTAATTATTTCCTTGATGTATAAATATGCTAATTGCTTAGAGTTGAAGGTGATTTTCACGGCTAGGAAATGTGCAGCCTTGGTTAATCTATCAACAACCACCCAAATACTATAGTACTGCTTGGTGGTTTTTGGTAATCTAGTGACAAAATCCATATTGACGTGCTCCCACTACAGACTGGAATATTTAAGGGCTGAAGCAATCCCCTAGGTTTTTGGGGTTCAGTTTTTTACTCTGTGACATGTGAGGCAGCGAGTAACATAATCTGCGATATCTCTTTTCATCCCTATCCACCAGAAATGTATCTTTAGGTAATAGTACATCTTGGTGCTCCCCAGATGGGTAGTAAGAGCTAAATTATTTGCTTCTTTTAACATCTCCTTCTTGAGGTCCAGCATATTAGGGACGCGCAATCTGTTCCCCTACCAAAGCACATCATTTTGGATTTGAAATTCCTTAATTCTTCCTTCTTCTACTCCCTTCCAAATTTTCTTTATCTTACGGTCCTCCCTCTGAAGCTGCTTGATTTGTTCTATTAGTGGAGAGGTAACTTGGAGTGCTGCTAAGTAGTCTTAATTCCTTGGTAGCACTACTTCTATCTAGAGGGTGTCAAGCTCCCTTAGAAGTCTCTTCTCCTGAGTAAGTAGGCAAGGTATAGAACTAGTGGATTTTCTGCTCAAAGCATCAGCCACCACGTTTGCTTTGCCAGGATGGTATTTGACTTGCAAGTCATAATTTTTCTGAACCTCTAACCATCTTCTCTGTCTCATGTTTAACTCCTTCTGAGTAAAGATGTATTTCAGGCTCTTATGATTAGTGTATATCTCACACTTACTCCATAAAGTTAATGTCTCTAAATCTTCAATGCAAATATAGCCGTGGCCAATTCTAGGTCATGAGTTGGGTAATTTTCTTTATATAGTTTTAGTTAATGAGAGGCATAGGCAATAACCCTGCCTTTCTGCATTAGAACACACCCTAATCTTTTCTTGGAGGCATCACTATAGACCACAAATCACTCATTGCCCTCAGGTATTGCCAGCACTAGTGCAAATACCAGCTGTTTCTTTAGTTTTTGGAAGCTGTTTTCACACTCTTCTGTCCGTTCAAACTTATTACTTTTCCGGTGTAGCTTGGTGATAGGCATGGCTAGCTTAGAGAATCCTTCTACAAACCTTCTGTAATATCCAGCCATTCCTAGGAAGCTTTGCACTTCAGAAACATCGTAGGTCTTGGCCAATTCACTATTGCCTCTATCTTTGCAGGATCCACTGAAATGCTTTCTTGGAAGAGCACATGGACCAAAAAGTGTACCTTTTCCAGCCAAAACTTGCATTTCTTGAGCTTAGCATAAAGCTTGTGTTCGTCTAAAGCTTCCAACACCATTCGCAGGTGATCTACATGCTCCTCCTTAGTTTTGGAACATACCAAGATGTCATCGATGAACACCACCATGAATTTATCGAGGAGTGGTTTGAGCACCCCATTCATTAAGTCCATGAAGAATGTTGGGGCATTAGTTAGCCTAAATGGTAGCACTAACAATTCATAGTGCCCATATCAGGTTCAAAAGGCAGTTTTGAGTACATCTTCCTTCTTAGTTTTCAACTAATGGTACACTGATCTCAAATTAATCTTAGAGAATGTTGCAGAGCCTGCTAGTTGGTTAAATAAGTCATTAATGCTTGAGAGAGGATATTTGTTTTTAATGGTCACCATGTTTAGCTCTCGGTAATCGATACACAGTCTTAAACTTCCGTCCTTCTTTTTCACAAAAAGTACTAGAGCTCCCTATGGCTAGGTTGGATTAACCCTTTGTTTAGTAGTTCTTGAAGTTGAGTCTTCAGCGTAGCAAGTTCAGTAGGTGCCACACAATAAGGGGCCTAAGATATTGGGGTAGTGCCTTGCCCCCAGTCTATTGTAAACTCAATTTCTCGATTAGGTGGTAATCCTGCCACGTCTTGGAATACATTTGGGAACTCTCTCATCACTGGAATCTCATATAGGTCTGGCTCTTTTTGTTCTGTCATCTCAACCACACACAGATAACCTTGACACCTTTTTCTCAACATTTTGAAGGCTTGCATGGCAGATATGGCTGGTATGCTTTTCTAACAGCCATTTCCCTTGAATTCCATCCTCTCTCCTTCGGGGGTCGAGAAGGTGATTAGCTTCTTTTCATAATCTATAGTCACTTTATGCCTAACTAACCAATCCATCCCCAAAATAATATCCCATCCTTGGATTTCTAATTATGCCAAATCAATAAGGAGGGGTTTCTCTTCTATATTAACAACACAATCTCTAATGATAAGAACAGTATGATAAATAGTTCCTAAAGGAGTAGTCATGTAAAGTAGTATATCCATCTTGCTAGGCATATTGACGAGTTTCTTTGTAAATTTAGAGTTCACAAATGAGTGAGTAGCACCAGAATCAAATAAGATACGAGCATAGAGGTGGTTAACAAGAAGAGCACCTGACACGGTGCTAGTAGGATCTCCAGCCCCTTCTTCTTCCAGGTAAAATACCCGTCCTCCTGCTTGTGGCTTTTTGTTGCTTCTATTGCCTCCTAAGGAAGCACCAGCTGGAGGGTGACCTCGTTGTACTGCTGGCTTATTCCCTACTCCTGATCCTTGAGTGCTGCCCTGGTTGTTCTATATGGACTTCGGGCAGTTGGCGACCATGTGGCCCATTTCGCCACATCCAGAGCACTGATCCATAATGCCTTCACATGGGCCAAAGTATTGGCGAGCACATTGATCATATGTTCTCTTCTGTGGCCACTATGCGGGGTATTTTTCCCTTGTTTTGTATCGTTCTAGCTTTAAACTTTGTGAAGTTCCTATTTCCCTGCGAACTGGATCCTCCAGGGCTGAACTTTCTCTTTACTGAGCCCTTTTCCTGATTTTCAATCTCGGTCTTATTAATGATACGGGCTACTTTCATAGCCCTCTGGTGCATTTCTTGAAAATTAGCATAAGCATGCCCTGCTATTGTTTGCACTTCCCCGTTCAATCCTTGTTCAAAGTGGTGCATCCTCATTTCTTCAGTGGCTAATTGGTTTGGTGTGAAGCGGCTCAGTTCATTGAACTTTGTTGTATATTCTATTGCACTCATTTCCCCTTGCTTTAGGCAAAGGAACTCCTGTTCCTTAGCCCTTGTCACACCTCAGGGGTAGTACTGAGCATCCATCAAGGACTTTAGTTGACCCCAGGTTAATGCTAGTTCACATGCCCTAGGTTTCACCATTCGCCATAAACATTCAGCCTCTTTCTCGAATTGATAGGTGGCCAGACGCACCATAAACCTCTCAGGGCATTCCATGATTTCAAATAGATTTTCCATTCTTCTAAGCCATTCCTCATATATCATGCGGTTGGTTCCACCTCCGAACTTGGGAGGTTTAAGTCTATTAAACTAGCATATTATCTCCATGGTAGTAGGTTCTAGAATTTGTTTGCGTCAGGAGGCATCTGTTCACATATTTACACAAGGGATTACTTAGTTCTGCTTTCAACTAAGAGTCAACACTGCAGCCACTCTAGGGCTTATCGAGGTAGGATTCCTTGGTTAATGAAATTACTTGCAAGTGGGCGAAAGATGTTATGTGTAGCCATAAGTTAAGTTTCAACTCAACCCACGCAAGGTTATACATGCATACCACATTTTTGCTTCAAGAAAGTACACATATACGCTTAAACAAACTAGTGTGCACATAACACCTGATAAGAACCAATTGCATTTATTTCGTTTAAAAATTGGTCGTGTGACTTAGGAGTTACTAGACACTATCACCATCCTAGTGCTCCATCTTAAAGCAAAACGAACTTAAAAGGCTCACATCCAGCTTATTTATGTACAACACAACATCTGTGAACCTGAGTTCATGCGACTCTACCCTACTGCTCATCCGAGGTGTCACTTCCAGAAGGGTTATCAATCATGGATTCATCTGAACTTTCAGATTGGTCAGCACAGTAGGGGTAAACTCGACGTTGTATTCTTCATCTGTTGATTCCCCATTCTAAGCATAGTGGCTTGCTATCGTCACGGTTAAAGTGTTCCATAAGCATCCACCCAGCGTGCCTACATCGCGGTAATTCACTTGTAATGCTCGACTTGAGGTCTCCAAGTGAAGAGGAGTCTCATTTGATGATGCACTAGTTGATTCCTCTCAAGCACAGTGGTGGGAAGGTGTTGGCTCTTAGCAGGCTGAATGAGTAAGGCTTGGATGAGCTAGCTGGCAGCAGCACCTCTCTAGAGTGGAGTAAACCCCAAGTGGTCTATTTGGTGCTCTGCCAGTAATAGGGATTCTATCGAATCTCCATATGTAAACGGGCCATATGCCCGCATGTGCAGTGTCCACTATTCCAAAGTGGCAGCTACTTCTCTACATCTCCCAGCCAAAGGTATCTTTCCTATGATTCTCACCACCCAATAGTTTTGGGCGACCCTAAGGGGACCTCATCGGTTATTCATCTCCATTGCTCACCAATAGAGGACCGTGTTCTAAGCAGCCCACCAATAGGGTAGATAAATGTAATCAGCAATGTAGAGTACCAACCTATGCTACCACTGTAAGGGTAAGTGGAAAACTAGCATATATACACATCATAGGTCAAGCAATTATTAATATAGGTAGCATAAGGCAAGGCAAGATCACATATGCATATAAGCCACATTTTTTACATATCGCACTCCTATTATGATATCTAAATGCATAATGCAACCTATCGCTCTAATGCCACCTAATATAACCCCCCAACCCGAGGAGGAGTCGCACTGCCAGGATTTCTTATAGGGAATCCCTAAGGCTATTGAGGTTAGGTATAGGTGTTAGCATCTAGTTAGGCATCTTGGAATAAAACTACAAGAGTTTCCCCTGTTTTTACAACATTTTATGGTCTTGGCTTAGCTAAGGGTACCTGTCAGCAGATAATAAGGAAAAACAAGACATAAGGTGACTACATTCACTATGATGGGTCACCCGCCTGGGTCACTAACAGTTAAATCAACTAAACACAAGGGTTATAATATTATATACATAGCTTCAGAGCCGCCTATATGCTTACACATTTAATGAAGAGCTTAAACAATTTCAAATATGGCAAAGCATCAAACACTTCATAGCAACCATGTAATCGAAACTGGGCAAAAGGTTGCTGATAAGTCGGTATCAAAACAACTTCGAAATAACCTTTATACCTACTTAGATTGGACCTGGAAAAACAATGAGCAAAGGGATTAGCTACCACATGCTCAGTGAGTACTTCTCAACTTCTTAAAAACCAAAACCATTTGTAGGCAAAAATTATAGGCAGCAGGCACACAAAATTTGTGTATTACTATCATATTAGGCAATCATTGTCCCCAAAAAAATCGTCACCTCTAAACTTTATAGTAAGCCACCAAGCTTGTTTCTAGGCCCAACATCCAGGCATATAAGCAAGCAAGCCACAAGGATAAGGTAAAATGCTTTCAAATATGCATTTTGGAAATGTAGTGACTCATGTTGTGTCTAAAGAATAATTTACAGTTCAAACTAGCCTCTTCAAGGCTCATACACTTTATAAAAGCTCCTGACATACCCATATTGGTAATAATTCAAACCATCTTCTCATATATTAGGAAAATGCTTGTTATTCTGGCTTAAGATCTCATAATGTGCTAGTTAGGGGAGATCGTCACTCACCCTATGTGAGGCCGTCACTCACGCATTAAATTATCCCTAGGGCATAGTATGTTTTGGACCGTTGCTCTCGTCAGAGTCTTCTAGGGTTCCGACTTCTAGGTTTATCTCCCTAGGCATTAGGGTTATCATAAACCGAGTCTACTCCCCAATCATTTGCCTACTCAAGCACTTATCTTAGCCATTAAAATCACACTTAACTATTACAGCTTACTAAAAACAGTCACTGTCCCACACAGTAAGCTTCACCTTCAAGAGAGTCACGAATCATTTCTCTTTAGTAGTTGCTTACATAATTAAAATCATGCTCGTCTAGCAAAATAATCCATAACCCTATTAATGGCTTATGGTTCTTTCATTTTTAACATGAAAAACTTCTTAAAACCATAGTCAGTCTACTAACTCGTTATTCGAAACTTAAAATAATTAGCTAGCTTATAATTCAAATGAAGTTTTGTAATTAACACCATCCGATGTCCTTTTTCAATTCGTTTAAATCCTTTTAAACTCAAGGAAAGAGATATAAACACATTAAGGTCTTAAAACATTTTCAAACTCGCTACTGGTTTGCTTTTTAACTTGCTAGACCTGCTGACTATTCAGTTGGGTCATTCACTGAGTAATTTGATGATTTAGGATCTTTTTAGGCTGCAAACATCTTAATAGACTAACAGGCAACTGATGAACATTTAGAAACATTTGAAGTTATGAAGGTAAGCTTTTAACAACCCTTTTGAAGGTTTCTAAGTTCACAAGCCAATCACATAGCGTCATTTAACAATTTCAAGAGGGAAGGTGTTCACAAGTAGCACACACGTATCACTTCGCAGGAACAATTTCAACAAAATCCACTTAATAGTCCATATACTTCGCAATACACTCAATTGCAATTAATATCAAACTCAGTCTCCCACCTCACGCAATGCTAACCACGAAACCTCGAACCACTCATTAGTTTCACCTCAGGCCATCTAAATACTAAGCTCGGTTCAATATTGCCATAATTCAATCACTAATTCATAAAACCAACATTCACAAACGTAGCATTCATAAAGTCACCAAAAACAGAATTTAAGCATATCTAAACTAATCTAATAATAACATTTAATCTCTACAAATTCTTTAAATGAACCGGTTAGCAACCTATGAGCGTAGCATTCACACGCAACCTCCAAAACATAATTTAAGCATAATAAAACTAATGCATAGCGACATTAGGATACAATTCTACTTGTTTCGTAATTCTCCAAACTGACCAGTTAGTAAAGCCATGCATCAACTCAACATGCAAGAGTCCTGAATCAGCATAATCATCATATTTACCTAATTTTAGTTCTATTCCTCTAATTGCTGATAACTAACTCAAATTCAAGCATGAACCAACTACAATCCATAAAATCTGCTAAAATTACTAATAATTCGGAGGAAGAGAAACCCTACGTCGATTCTAAGCTAGAGGCTCAATTAATGATTGTTGGGCTCGACTTTAGGTGCTTGAAAACGCAGATTTTCGACTCCTTGCTGCAACCATGCCCAAGCCCACTCAAATCGGACCCCAAATTCGACTAGACTATCAGTCATTGATTTAAAGTTGTGGTGGACGTTTAGTGTTGTAAATCGCCCCCAATTTATAGAGGTAATTGAGTTGCTAAAGACAAGGTTTCATGGCTAAGTTCGGGCATGCGTTCAGTACTTCAAGACGCTGCCCAAATCAACCAAAAACATGGTGGTCTCCTTTGAATTTTGCCCAGATTTTGCAGCAGAGGTTTGTTAGGTTCTGGGGGATGTTAAACGAGGAGAAATGTGAGCTGGAGGAGAAATCGAGGGAGTTTGGTGCTTTGTGGCCACGTGTATGGAGATGAGGGAGATGAAGAAGATAAAGAAGAGAGAGAGGGGTGGGGGCTTGGTTGTCGCATGCCAAATAAGGAAAAAGAGACCAGACTTAAGTCTGGTGCTGCTTTGACGAAAATGCCCCTCCTCTTCCCCTTTTTCTATTTCATGCTTGCTCAATAATTAACACCGCTAGTCTAATTTCGTAGCTCATATTTTAAACCCGAATCGACAATATGATATTTTGTTGATTACTCGCTCCCGATTATAACGATATTCAATTTAATAACTAACGAAACCAAATCTAAGGTTGACAACCTAATCGTATTTGGGATTGTACTCGATTTAGTACCCAACAATAATTCGTATTGACGCTTATTAAAATCATCGAAAAAATTTTAAAACTACTAAAAATAATAATAATAATAATAATGATAACATTGACAATTATATTCTTTTTAATACAATTATTGCTCAGATAATCCCATCGATAATAATTTAGCGTATATGGCTAATAAAAGACGATTTTATGATGCCATAAGGTAAGACAATCAGCTTAACCTATAAATAAAGAACACGAATATTACACCTTATTATAGAGACAACGCCTCCTCAAGCTTTCTTCTCTACTCTTCTAGCATTCTTTTCCATAGTTTCTCTCTTTGGGCGCCCTTTTCAATCACATAAATGTTTTTCAAAACGTCTTATCAAACCCAGAACTGAGCATGGTTTTGGATGGCATGATCCTTAGAGTTTTCAACACATCCTATAGCCAAGTCCTACATTATTGAACTCCCCAAGGTGTCTAGTTTCACTGAGGAAGCTCAATGTTAGCCTAAGTGTCTGACATTTGCCGCATTGGTCCAAATAGAGACGGTATGCAATAGCAATCTTATTCTACCCGTATGGAAAGATTAGGTGGGATTGCCACCTAAAACCTATTTTTGGACCAGTATTTTTAGTCAGACTGATAGCCAAAATTCTGAGGGACCCAAGCCATGAAGAGAATTCAAAATCATGACAAGTTCTTCATGGTGATTCAGCGACATCTTGCTAACCATTACAGTTTGTGTTCTTTTCTGTCCCGGTCTGAGTTTTTGGTAGTTCTCTCACCTAAATCTAATCTAGAGCATGTTTTTCTATTTGGCATATGTAAACCATCCTGAGGAACTTAGCCATGCATTACAATTAGTTTTAAGTCAAGTATAGGTGGGGGAACCAAGTTGAACATTTTCAATGTTAAACCGGGTTGACTAGGTCTAAACAAGTGGTTTTTACTATGCTATGATGTTCCTTAATAGAGGGCGTTTTGTGAGTTGTCTACTTGTCCCCTGGGCACCTTGGATGTTCAGAAACATCATCATGTCTTCCTTTTGCAGCTTTGGGAAGAAAATGGGCCAATTGGGATGAAGGATGATGGAGATCCCTCCATGCCCTTTGATTTAAAAAAATCAAATCAAGCTAGGTAATTTCATTTTGGTGATTAAAGGGTGAATAATTCATCCTTGTTTTGTTTAAGGACCTAAAACAGCAGGTCAGGTTTGTTTTCAGCAGCAAACCCGGTTTTGAGAGGTTAATTACGTCAAACCCTTTAAGGTTTAAGTCCAATATTTTGCATTGGGATTAAAGTTCAAGAAGTCAGCTTTGCAACAAAAAAAGTTTCATCCCATTTGGACTTCATTTGCCCTCTCAAATTAGCTAATAAACCCAAGATATACAAACTGTCCAGCAGGGTCAGAAAGTATCCGGTTTTGTTCTTTTCATTTCTTAAGCTATATTTTGGTATAAGTCTTGTATTTTACATATTTTGGGTCCCCAAGATGTTATCTATGTGGTCCAAGTGATAAAAGCAAGTTAAGTCAAGTGAAAGATGAAGAACCAGGTCAATCTTCCAAACCGTGCAGACTGAGACTCAGTTCAGACCAGCCTAGCCATTTTGATATTTTCATCAGGCAAATGAACTCCAAATTGAGTAATTCCACTTGGAGCTGTTAGAGGACTTCTTAAGCTTTCCAACCATGTGTTGCAAGACAAGTTATGACGACGTTTGCCCTGGGAAACGTGGCCTGCAATCAGACCCTGCATTCTGCCAGCACAACCCGGTTTAAGCATGAGGTGTTTTTCCTTCTCAAGTGGGTTTTCCTAGCTGCTTGGTTGCTTGCCTACATCACATCACGTCCAAGGCTTGCTAGAAACACAATAATTTGCTGCTGAGAAGGCTTTGAAATGTGTGAACCAATGAGAAAACAAAGGAGAAAACAGCACCATGCAATCTGATTGGTGAGCCGAAAAGGGGAAGGCACTTTACGGCTGTCCAATAGGAATTCAGCAAGCAAATCAGCATGTTTAAGCTTTGTTTATGAGTAGATTAATGTATAATAAGTATTAATAATGTTTTACTTCATGTTTAGAATGTATTAGACTAGTTTAAGCAAGCTTGTATTTTAGATTAGCACAAATCAGCTTGTTTAGCTCTTAATACCTTTCCTCCTTAGGAGGGAAAGGTGAGGTGTGTGCTTGTGTGGCTGCTAGCTTGCTTATTTAAAGGCACACGGCCCCCCCTTGTAACATATATCAGATTTTGAAAGAAAACCCCTTTGAGAGCTTTGTGCTTTCATGCCTTAGTGTAACCAAATTCCAACTTGCTTATCCTTAATCTAGTCAATTAAGGTGGTGATCAAGTAGGTTTTAATCTTGAATTAAGTGGTGTTTCTGTATCTTAATCCAAGGTTAAAGACTCTAAACTTAAGTTTGGTGGTGATATCTGTATCCAAACATTGAGTTTAGCACTATCCAACTACCTTGATAATCTTCAAGTATTCAAAGAGAAGTGAAGGAAGATTTGCTAGCTTAAATTGAGTTAGTGAATTCTTATCTTTAATTCTCCTTCATTCCATACATTTACAAACCTTCATTCATCCATTACCATGCTGATGCAAGGCTAAGGATAGCCCCTTTGGCTTAGCTTTCCACACAAACACAAAGCCAAACTCAAACCGTGAAACACCACAAAACCGGCCATGCTTGGCAGTGATATGGCACGGCCATACCGTGCCTAAGTGCACGACCGTGCCACCCTTGCCGTGTGGTTTTTTTCTTGTTTGCTTCGTGTTTAGCTTGGTTATCTTCTACCCTTCATATGTCCAACACAATCCCCTTGAAGATATCTCAAAGTTCCCTTTTGATTTTTACTTAGAATCCCTTGATTCTAAGTTCCATTCCTCCCTCACATGTTTGATGCTTCACAACCATCATATTATGTGTCCACTTTCCTTGGTTTTCCCTTGATTGTATCTACCTTTGGTTTGTAAGGTTTCACTCTTAATTTGAGTTTTAGCCTAGACCCGCGGCAGGTACATCAGATGAAGTTTGGCATCCACTTGCTTTCTGCTAGCTTTGCCGTAAAGTGGATAGTAGCAGCCAATATTTCTCTCTGCTTTGTGCAAGTGGTCATGTTTAAGCTTGAGTTTACCGTAAACAGAATGTACTTGTTAGACTCATACTTGTAATTAGCTAGGCTTAGATTGCTTTGCATTTTTAGTTTTATTATGCTTATTTAAGGGTTTCCTATTCATTAAAGAACATGCTTGCTTACTTAGATGTTATAGGGACATGTACATAAGCCTAATCAGCTTAATTGCGAAAATATTATGGTTTTCTTCAATGCAAACTTGATGGCTTGGCCTTTAGAGTTTAGAGGGTGGAATCCTCATTTAGCTTGAGTGCTGGCATTGCCTTTATCCCATTTATATCCTCTATTCTTAATCAAACTCCAGTGCTGAACCAGAAAGCAAGCTTTAACTAGAGTACATAGTTCACTTGCTTGAGTTTTCACTAAGCTCGCGCATGAAACTGGTAGCAGAGCATAACCTGGTGAGCGTTTACTTATTGTTTCATTGGTTTTCAATTCACCCCTATTCCTTACCCATGTTTCCTATAGTTATAAAGAATTATAAACAACCTAAATACAATCCCAACTGCAATAGAGCCAAAATTCCTCAAAACAACCTCTACTGATTTTCTATCTCTATTCGGGGAGGAAGAAAGCATTGCCCCCTAACCTAGAGTACCTAAAGGACTTAACCTAGAACAAGTACAAGAGTTGGGTAGAGGAAATGCCCTACACTGACTTCAGTAAAATGTCTAAAACACTATCCATGGAAGTTGCCACCATTTCCACCAGATTAGGGGAGGTGTTAGCTAGTTTCAGAGACGACCCTGAATGAGGAAAGAGAAGAGACTATGGCTCTGAAATGGTGATTCCCCTTCCTCTTAGTCATCTTCTTCCTAAGATGATGAGACCATAAGAAGGAGAAGGAGACCCCCCAGATAGCTGATGCAGACCAAGGGCTAGAACAAGATCCTCACCCTCACCAGAAAAGACATTGCCGCTTAGCCACCATCAAGGCCAATTCTATGTGGCCTTATAATTTTGTTCGGAGGCTATTTTAAGGAGATCCTTGCTTTGTTGGACACCCTAGCATTATTGCTACCCAAGCCAAGTCTTTTTGAGGCTCAAACAGTAGCCTTAGTTTAATTTAGTTCAATAAAGAACACCCTGCAGTTCAGTACATTTGAGGTTGTTCTACCTGCTTTCAGTAACTCCTTCATGCCTAAGGAGTCCCATGCCTTTTTGACGAGTACCCTAACTCATTTATCACCTCCTAATGAGCTCCTAAATGATAAAGATTACTTGGTTTTTATCCTGGAATCATTTACTGGTAGCAGCAGGTCAGCAATAGTAGCGGCAGTTTCAAAGGGAGAATTTTATCCCTAACTTAGCAGCTCGTTTTAGCAAGTCTAAGAGCATGAAAGGGTGTCTAAATATTTATCCAACAAGGCCCTAAAGTTTCAGATTCAGATCCTTTAGCATTAGCTTTTAACCAGCACAAGTACATAAGAAATATCCTTTTATCCTTTGGATTTCGGTGTGCTGTACTTTTTGGCAGGCTAACTTAATCTGATGTGATCAAGCTGCAAATCTCCTTCCAAGGCCATCATTAGCAACTACCTTGATGCTATTGGGGGTTGACACCTCAGTAATGGAGATAAGCAAAGGGTTTACGTGTCACGGATCAAGCTTGTTCCTATTTTAAGCTAGTTTTAGTTCAATCTATTTGCTTATTTTACTTAGAATTAGTTATGGCTGTTGATCCTTTGACTGTAACCGAGTATTTAAGAATTGTCTCCACTTGTAATACTCAGATCATTGATGAAGGAAAACCCCTTACTGGTTCAAGCAAAACTCTCTCAAAAATCTCTCTAACTTTAGCCTGTTCAGGTGGTGTTAAGAGTGATTCTTTATCTAATCTCCTTGTGCATTTGCTTTAAGGGGTTTAGTGGTGAATCCTTGTAGTTCTGGTTGGTGGATTATCTTCCTCTAGGCTAGTCCATATCTTCCATGTTGAGTTCCTAGCTTTATCAATTGATCAAGCCTGCAAGTTTTAGTATACATCAGCTGGTATCAGAGCCCAACTTGATTCTTGGTAAGTTGCTTCTGTTTGCTCTTTGCTGCTCCATTGCTAGTCTTATTCTCTTATTCCCCATCTGGGAACTTGTCATTTAAATACAAAAGAACCCTACCAGCCCAAACACAAGTCCAGCTACAAAGAACCAAACTCCTCAAAACAGCTATAACATACAATTTTCCTTACCCCGAATAGCATGGCTGAGAGGGAAAACACTTCCTCTCCACCTCAGCAACCTTTGAGAATTCCTAGAGGTCTCTCTCTGGAACAGGCTTATGAACTTAGGAGAGATCGAGCTATTCTAGAAATTCAAGAAAATATCAGAACACTCATAGATCAAATTCAACAACCTATGAATTAGCCAAGAGGAACAGAAAGGGATCCACCTCAGGACCCTCCTGGAGGTACTGGTTCCCCTTCTAATTCTCAATATGGTAGTGAATCTTTCACTAGAGATGTTAGACCCAGGGGAAGGAGAATGCATAGGGATCACCTCAAAGGCCTTAGAATAAAGGCCCCAGAATTTGATGGAAGCTTGAAGCCTGAAGATTAATCGCAATGGGTTCAAGCCATAGAGAGGATCACAGAAATCAAAGGCTATTCTGGGGAAAAGTCCTTGAAGCTTGCTGTTTTGAAGTTAAAGCAATATGCTTCACTTTGGTATGAGAATCTGAAGAGAACCAGGGCTTTGAAAGGTAAACCTAAGATTAAAACTTAGGTTAAGCTGAAGAAACACATGGATAAAAGGTTCTTGCCAACTACATATAAGCAAGAACTATACCTAAAGGTCACTTCCTTGGAATAGGGAAGCATAAAGGTTGAAGAATACATTAGAGAATTCGAGCAATTGCAGATTAGGTGTGCCTTGAGAGAAGAACCTGAATAAATCATTACCAGGTTTCTCAAGGGCTTCAATCCTGCAATCTTAGAAAAGGTTGAGTTGTAACCTTTCTGGACGTTTGAAGATGCCTGCAAGCTAGCTGTTAAGGTCGAGAAACAACTTAAATCAAGGAGGCCTTACTCTTCTACCACTCCTAAACCTACTGTTCGAGTAAAAGCTTTCAACTCCTACAGGCCAGAACCTATCCCCAAGGATGACAAGGACAAAGGGAAGGGGAAGGAGGTTGCCAAGGACACTCCTTAGGGCCAGAAGAAGTGTTTCATTTCAAGCAGATTTCCCTAACAGAAGAGTGCTTACAATCAGAGAGATTGAAGAACTATATCACATGGAGGTAGAGGAGGATGAAGAAGAAGAGTCTGCTGATGAAGGGAAGACTTCCTACTTACCACCTGAAGAGGGTAAGATGCTCATGATTAAAAGAGTCCTTCATACTTTTGAAGCCCCACTAAGAGCCAACCAAAGAGAGAAAATATTTCACTCCAGATGCAGGGTAGTTAACAAAACATACAACCTGATCATAGATGGAGGCAGCTATACAAATGTAGCCTCTATTGAGATGGTCAGCAAGCTGAATCTGGGCACCATCATTCATCCTAGACCCTATAGCTTGCAACGGCTCAAGAGAGGCCATGAGGTAACAATTCTCAAGCAGACTTTGGTTCTTTTTTCAATTGGTGAATATCATGATGAGGTTTTGTGTGATCTCTTGCCAATGGATGCTTGTCACTTGCTCCTAGGCAGACCCTATCAGTATGATAGGGATGTCATTCACCATGATCAATCTAACACTTATTCCTTCAAACTGAAGGGTAAAAAGATGACTTTGATCCCTTTACCCCCTAACCAAAGACAGAAGCCAGAAATTGGGAGGGATATACATGAGGAGAGTGCCTTGCTTGTCAATGGGGGAAGAGTGGAGAGGGCCATTACCAAGGGAAAACCTGTGTTTGCTGTGCTTATGTTGGAATCTGCCCCTAAACCAGACTGCATAACCCTAACCCCTCTGTTCAGCCATTGATAGAGGAGTTTAAGGATGTTTTTCCCTAAGACTTACCCCCTGGCCTTCCTCCTAAGAAGGGTATTGAGCACCAGATTGACCTAATCCCTGGACCCCCATTACCTAACAAACCTGCCTACAGATGCAACCTTACTGAAACTAAGGAACTACAAAGGCAAGTTCAAGAACTGATTGATAGAGGATATGTAAGGGAAACCATGAGCCCATGCTCAATCCCAACCTTATTGGTGCCAAAGAAAGATGGCAGCTGGAGGGAGTGTATAGACAGTAAAGCAAACAACAATATTATAATCAAGTATAGTATCCTATCCCTAGGCTTGATGACATGTTGGATGAACTTCATGGTTTAAAAATCTTCTCCAAGATAGATTTGAGGAGTGGCTATCATCATATCAGAATGAGAGAGGGAGATAAGTGAAAAACTACCTTCAAGACAAAGCAAGGGCTCTTTGAATGGCTTATCATGCCATTTGGGTTATCTACTACACCAAGCACCTCCATGAGACTAATGAATGAAGTGCTTAGGCCCTACATAGGTCTGTTTGTGGTTGTATACTTTGATTATTTGCTTGTGTATAGCAAGATAGAATCTGATCATATCCAGCATATTAAGCAAGTTTTCTCTACCCTTAGAGGCCAAAAACTATATGGGAAGTTAGGAAATATGAGTGCTTTGTGCCAAGGGTTGTCTTCCTTGGATATGTGGTTTCCTGTGATGGTATCCATTTGGATGAAGCCAAGGTTGAAGCAATCAAGTCCTAGCCAATTCCTACCTCAGTCACTGCAGTGAGGAGTTTCCTTAGTTTCACTTCCTTCAATAGAAGATTCATCAAGGATTTCGTTACCATCATGGCTCCTCTCATAAAATGCACGAAGAAGGGAAGCTTTTCTTAGTCTCCAGCAGCACAGAAAGCTTTTGAGGTTATCAAGCAAAGGTTATGTGAGGCAGCAATTCGAGGCTGACCTAACTTTGAAGAATTATTTGAGGTAGAGTGTGATGCCAGTGGAGTGGGCATTGGAACTGTTCTCACCCAACTTAAAAAGCCCCTAGCCTACTTCAATAAGAAACTCACTGGCCTTAAACTTAATTACTCAACCTATGACAAAGAATTCTATGCCATAGTGAGAGCTTCAAGTCATTGGAGTCACAACCTAAAACCTAAAGCTTTTGTCCTACATTCAGACTATCAAGCATTAAGGTTTCTTAATGGCCAGCCCAAGCTCAATGCAAGACATGCAAAATGGGTCGAGTTTCTGTAAGCTTTCACCTTTTTTACCAAGCACAAGATGAGAACTGAGAATGTAGTAGCAGATGCACTTTCAAGGAGGTATGCCTTGGTTTCTGTCCTGGGTGCCCAGCTACTGGGATTATAATCTATTCAAGCCTACTACCTTGAAGACCCAGCCTTTTAAGAATTGGTTAGCAACACTCCATCTTAAGGGCCTTATGTGATGCAAGAGGGCTTTTTGTTCAAAGGAAACAAACTGTGCATTCTAGCCTGTTCATTAAGGGACTTGTTGGTGAGACAAGCCCATGAAGGGTCACAAGTTGGGCATTTTGGGATGAATAAGACCTTGGACATTCTTAGGGAGCATTTCTATTAGCCAAACATGGGGAAAGATGTTCACAGAGTGGTATCCAGATGCTCTATTAGCCAAATCCATCAAGGCCTTTACACACCTCTTCTAGTTCCATTAAGGCCTTCAGAAGATGTCAGTATGGATTTCATTATTGCTTTGCCTAGGATAGAGAGGGGCAAAGATTCAGTTATGGTGGTGGTAGACAGATTCACAAAGATGGCTCATTTTATGGCATGTCATAAGGCTGATGATGCATCTCACATTGTTGATTTATACTCTAAGGAAATCATCAGATTGCATGGTGTACCCAAGATCATGGTAAGTGATAGGGACACTAAGTTCTTATCTTATTTTTGGAGGAGTTTATGGCACCTATTGGGAACTAAGCTCTTATACAGCACCACTTGCCATCCTCAAACTGATGGCCAAATAGAATCACCAACAGGACCTTGTCCACCCTTCTTAGAACCATGGTCCAGAAGAATTTGAAGAAATGGGATGTCAAGCTACCTCATGCTGAGTTTTCCTACAACTAAACACCAACTAGAGCTACTGGTTGTTCACCCTTTGAGGCATTATATGGGATCAATCCTCTAACTCCCATTGATCTTATCCCACTTCCCACTGATTGCAAGGTTAACTTTGAGGCTAAAAGAAGGGCCAAGGAAATGAGGAAACTTCATGAGCAGCTTAGAGCTCATATTGAGAAGGTTAATGAAGCTTACAAGATCAAGGCTAATAAGAATAAGAAGGGCATGGAGTATTAGCCTCATGACCTTGTTTGGTTGCACCTAACGAAGGAGAGGTTCCCCACCAGGAGGAAAAGTAACCTAATGGCTAGAGGGGATGGACCTTTCAAGGTTCTAGCCAAGGTGGGAGCTAATGCTTATAAACTAGAGCTCCCAGGGGACATGGCTGTTTCAGCCACATTTAATGTAGGTAATCTGAGTCCCTATATAGAGGCTGAGATTGACTTTGAGGATTTGAGGGAAAATCTTCTCAAAGGAGGGGCGGATGATACAGACTAAGGGCTAGAACAAGACCCTCACCGTGGACTAGAGAAGACTTTGCTGCTTAGCCACCATCAAGGCCAATTCTGTGAGGCCTTACAATTCAGTTTGGAGGCTATTTTAAGGAGATCCTTGCTTTGCTGGACACCCTAGCATTACTGCTAGCCAAGCCAAGTCATTTTGAGGCTCAAACAGTAGCCTTAGTTCAATTCAGTTTAACAAAGAACACCCTATAGTTTAGTACATTTGAGGTTGTCCTACCTGCTTTCAGTAACTCCTTCATGCCTAAGGTCCAATCGCTTTTTGACCAGTACCCTAACTCATTTATCAGCTCATAATCAGCTCTTAAATGGTAAAGGCTACTTGGTTTTTGTCTTGGCATCATTTACTGGTAGTAGCAGGTCAGCAGCAGCAGTAGTTTCAAAGGGAGAATTTTATCCCTAACTTAGCAGCTCATTTTGCGAAGTCTAAGAGCATGAAAGGGTGTCTAAATATTTTTCCAACAAGGCCATAAAGTTACAGATTTAGATCCTTTAGCATCAGCTTTTAACCAGCACAAGTACGCAGGAAATACCCTTTTCTCCTTTGGATTTCAGTGTGCTATACTTTCTGGCAGGCCAACTTAATCTGATGTGATCCTACAAATCTCCTTCCAAGACCATCATTTGCAAGTACGTTGATGCTATTAGGGTTGACACCTCAGTTATGGAGATAAGCAAACAGTTTAGGTGTCACAGATCAAGCTTGTTGATGTTCTAAGCTAGTTTTAGTTCAATCTGTTTGTTCATTTTATTTAGAATCAGTTATGGTCGTTGATCCTTTGATTGTAACCGAGATTATTTAAGACTTGTCCCCACTTATAATACTCAGATCATTGATTAAGGAAAACCCCTTGCTAGTTCAAGCAAGACTCTCTCAAAAATCTCTCTAACTTTAGCCTATTAAGGTGGTGTTGAGAGTGATTCTTTATCTAATCTGCTGGTGCATTTGCTTTAAGGGGTTTAATGGTGAATCCTTACAGTTCTGGTTAGTGGATTATCTTCCTTTAGGTTAGTCCATATCTTCCATGTTAAGTTGCTAGCTTTATCAATTGATCAAGCCTGTAAGTTTCAGCATACATCAATAGCCAGTTGACGATTTGAAGGACATGAAATTTAACCCTCCCGAATTTGAAGGCAACTTGGACCTGGATCTTAACCTTGAATGGGTTTAGTTCTTAGAAAGATTCTTCAAAATCAAAGAGTACTCTCAAGTAAAGGCCTTCAAAATTTTAGTTCTAAAATGAATAAGTGTGCCTCTCTTTGGTGCAAAAACAACTGGAGGCAAAGAAACAAAGAAGGCAAATACCGAATTAGAACTTGGTCCAAGTTAAAGAAACTGATCCATAAGGGGTTTCTCCCTGATAACTACAAGCATGATGTTCACCTAAAGGTCATCCCCTTGAGTCAAGGATATATAAGTGTAGAAGAATACACAAGAGAGTTTGATCAACTCCAAATCAGGAGTTACTTAGAAGAGCAACCCGAGCACACAATGGCTAGATTTCTAAGTGGCCTTGATCTTAGCATTGCTGAGACCATTATGTAGTTCTTACTCATAGCTAAGTGCATCAGCAAAGCCTTTTGCTCATATAAGTCTGAGACTACAACAAAAGATGATAAGATCAAAGACAAAGGCAAGGGGAATGTTAAAGAGTTCCCTAAGAAGTGATTGTAAGAGATGCTTCAAATGCCAATGGTATGGTCACTTCCAAGCTAACTTCCCCAATAGGGAATCACTTACCATCAAAGATATTAAAGAGATTGACCATATTCACTCAAAAATAAGTGAGGAGGAGGAAGAAATGGAGGAACAAGCTACTGTCCTAGCTCTTGATATAGGAGAGATGCTTGTGCTTAGAAGGATTTTGCATGCCATTGAGGGACCCTAAGGGGAAAACCAAAGAGAACACATTTTTCACTAACGGTGTACCATCTCAGGTAAGGTATGTAGATTGATCATTAATGGAGGTAGTTGTACGAGTGTGGTTTTTATCCATTTAATTAATAAACTTAGGCTACCTACTGTCCAACACCCATAGCCTAATTCACTTCAGTGCCTTAAGAAAGGACATGAATTGCATATGACTTGACAAGCCTTGATTGCTTACTTGATTGCGAACTTTAAGGATGAAGTGCTTTGGCATGTTTTACCCATCGATTTATGTCATATATTACTTGATAGGCCTTACAGTTTGATAAAAATGATATTCACCATGGAAAGACCCATCACCTACTCCTTTAAAGTCAAAGGATAGAGTTATGCTTTAGTCCCTTTACCCCCTAGTTAAGTCCAACCCAATATTAGGATCAATACGAAAGGAAACACAATTGAGAAAGTCTTATTTTTGAGTAAAACACAGATTCAGAGGTCCACAAGGAATGGTGAAACTATGTATGCCTTGCTTATGTTGGAAACAGGAGAGAAAGAGACACCCTTGCATCCTTTAGCGCAGCCTCTTGTCCAAGAGTTTGAGGGTGTCTTTCCTAATGATCTTTCCCCAGGATTACCTCCACTTAGAGGTATTGCGCACCACACTGACCTACTGCCCAAAGCCGTTTTACCAAACAAGCTAGCCTATAGACCTAACCCGCTGAATCTAAGGAGCTCCAAACATAAGTTTAAGAACTTATTGATAAGGGATACATTAGGAAGAGCATGAACCCCTATTTTATTCCAGCCTTACTTGTCCCTAAGAAGGATTAAACTATGAGAATTTGTGTGGATATCCGTACCATTGACAATATTACAATCAAGTATAGTTATCCTCTCCCTATACTTGATGGCATGCATGATAAGCGTTATAGTGTTAAGGTGTTTTTTAGAATTGATTTGAGAAGTCAATACCATCAAATTAGGGTAAGGGTGAAAATGAGTGGAAAACAGCCCTTAAAACAATGCAAGGGTTATATAACTGACTTGCAATGCCATTTCGGTTGCTTAGTACCCTTAGCACTTTGATGAGATTGATGAATGAGGTGCTTAAGCCCTTTCCAGCTCACTTTGTTATGGTATACTTTGATAATATTTTGATTTATAGCCGAAATGAGAGAGATCACAAAAAGCATTTGAGACAATTTTTTGAGGTTTTAAGTGGCAGAAACTTTACTTCAAGATAGAGAAGCATGAGTTTTCACTCCACAAGTCACTTTCCATAGTTGTGTGGTTTTAGGCAAAGGAGTTCAGGTTGATTAAAGCAATGTTGATATAGTCCAAGCCTGGCCTTAACCCAAGACAACCACGAAGATGAGAAGTTGTGGTGCTTTGGCTTCTTTCTATAAGAGGTTTACTAGGGATTTCAGCTCAGTTACGACCACTAGCACTGAGTGCATGAAAATAAGAGTTTTTTTAGTGGTCCATGGATGCCCAGAAAGCCTTTGAAGAAACCAAACGGAAGCTATGCCAAGCACCAGTCTTGGCCCTTTCAAATTTTGAAGACAGATTTGAACTTCAATGTTATACAAGTGGAGTTAGGATAGGAGTTGTCCTAGTCCAACCTAAGAGGCCCATTACTTACTTCAATGAGAAACTCAATGATTACCGATGTAACTACAGCACTTATGATAAAGAATTGTATGATAATGTGAGGACTTTGACTTATCGGGATCATTACCTCAAGCCTGGACCTTTTGTGTTGCATTCAGACCATTAACGACTCAAATACATCAATGTTTACAACAAGTTAAATCATATAGACATGCCAAACGGTTGGGATTTCTACAATCATTCAACTTTACTTGTAAACACAAGAGTAGAAAGGAGAATGTGATTGCGGATGCCCTCTCTAAAAGGCATACTTTACATTCTATTTGGAAGCTAAAGTGCTTGGCTTTCATTAAATCCAAGAGATTTGTAAGGAGGATCTAGATTTTCATCTCTTGATGAAGGAAATCCCAAAGGACAGTCCTTACATCATCTAAGAGGGCTATATTTTGATAAACAACAAGCTTTGCATTCCTAAGTGCAGTTTAAGAGAGCTACTAGTCTACGAGGCTCATGGTGGTCTCTAGCTGACCATTTTAGCCTAAACAAGAGAATTGGCATCCTAAAGGAGCATTTCTAGCAGCCTATGACGAGAGGAGATATATACTGGGTCATTTCAGCTAGCTCTCTTTGCCATAAAGGCAAGAGTCAATTCCACAAAGGGTAATACACCCCACAGCTCATACCATTAAGACCTTTGGATGATGTAAGTATGGATTTTTATTGTGGCTCTCGCTAGGACTCAGAGATGGATGGATGCACTATGGTGATTATGGATAGATTTTCCAAGATGGCTCACTTTGTTTCATGCCATAAGACTGGTGATGCAAGGTACATTGTTAAGATCTACTTTAAAAGATCATTAGGCTCCATGGTGTGCCTAAAATAATTGTCTCTTATTGAGACTTCAAGCTTCTGTCCCATTTTTGGAGGCATTTGTGGAAGTTATTAGGCGCTAAACTTTTGCTCAGTATAGCCTATCATCCCCAAACTGATGGGCAAATAAAGGTAACCAATAGAACTCCCATTACTTTGTTAAGGATTTTAGTGTGCAAAGGCTTGAAAGATTAGGATTTGAAGTTGCCCCTTCTGAGTTTGCCTATAAAAGAGCTTCATGCTATTATGCAGGGCACTCTCTATTAAAGTGTGTGTACAGCGTTAACCCCCTCACTCCCATTAACTTGCTGCCTCTACTAAGTGAGTTAATAGTAAGCTCTGATGTTGAGTTAATAGCTAGAGAGATGAAGAAGTTACATGAGTAAGTGAGAAATTATATTGAGAAGGAAAATGTGACTTACAAGGCAAGAGTGAATAAGCATAGAAAGTAAATGGAGTTGGGCTCGAGAGATCTAATTTGGCTGGACCTCACAAGGGAGAGGTTTCCGTCCAGCAGAAAGAATAAGCTTATGGCAAGAGGGGATGGACCATTCAAGATCGTTTAGAGAGTGGGAGATAATACCTACAAACTACAACTCCGAAGAGATGTGGCTATTTTAGACAATTTCAATACGGGAGACCTAAGTCCTTATGTGGAGGACTGTTTTGAAGACCCTTTAGATTTGACGTCAAATCCTCTTAAAGAAGGGGAGGTTGATGTAGAGGGAGGCATCTGAGAGAGTTCCCTAAATCCAAATAAATTTTGAGGTACTGATCAAGCCAAGGAGGACTAAGGCAAGCAAGCATCGATCAACCAGATTCACTCCTTGTTCTTCTGCTTAGATGTAGAATTGAGCATGGTTTTGGATGGCATGATCCTTGGGTAATGCATCATATCAGCAAGTCCTACCTTTTAGAACTCTCAAAGGTGTCTAGTTTCACTAAGAAATCTCAATTTTGGCCTAAGTGTTAGGCATTTTGATATATTGGTCCAAACAGAGAATGTGTGCGGTAGCAGTCTCACAATGCTCGTGTTGAAAGATTAGGTGCATCATCACTTAAAACCTATTTGGTGACCAGTATTTTTGCTCAAAATTATACCTAACATCCTAAGGGACTAAGCTATGAAGAGAATTCAAAATCCGGATAAGTTCTTCATGGTGATTCAGATACATCTTGGTAATCATTGTAGTTTGGGCTCTTTTCTGGCTCGGTTTAAATTTCAGTAAGGTTCTCTCACCTAAACCTTATTTATACCTAATTATTTTATTTGGGATGCTTATTAACATCCTAAGGAACTCATCTAGGCATTAAAATAAATTCTAAGTAAAGTATACGTGAGGGAACACGCTTCATCATTTTCAGTGTTAAACCCGGTTAGCTAAGTCCAAACAAGTTGTTTTGACATTACTATGATCTTCCTTAATGGAGGTGGTTTTGTGAACTACCTAATTGCCCCCATGGCACCTTGGATATTCAAAAAATCATCATAGCTTCCGTTATAGGTTTGGAAGGTAAATAGGCTAATTGAGATGAAGTTTGACGTTTGCTTGTTGGTTTGCCATAAAATCGATTATAGTAGCCACCTTTTCAATCCCTCCCATGCGCAAGTGAATTATTTAGAGATAATTGATTATGTTCAAGCTTGAGTTTACCTTAAACAGAATGTATTTGTTAAATTCAAACATGTAATTAGCTTAGGCTAAGCTTGTTTTACATTTTCAGTTTAGTTTAGCTTATTTAACGGTTTCCTACTCATTAAGGAACCTACTTTCTTGCTTTGTTGTTAGGTGGATGTGTATATAGGCCTATTTGGCTGCTTGTTCTAATCTGAATCCATGAATGAAAAGCTCAAGTTCATGTTTTCAAACACAACTCTCTTAAATCTCACTTTAAACAATCAGCTTGATTACTAAAAGTGAATGGTTTCCTTTAATCTGAACTTGGTGGCTTAGCCTTTAGAGTTTGAAAGGTGGAATCCTTGCTTAGCTTGGGTGGTGGCATTTTCATTTTCTCATTCATATCCTCTGTTCTTGATCAAACTCCATCGCTAAATTAGAAACCAAGCTTTAATCAAATTGCAAAGTTCACTAATGTTTTTATTAAGCTCACGCGTCACCTTGAAAACAATTTGATTTAGTAAAGTTAGTTTTTCCTCAACAAGTGAAAGACTAGTAAACATCCCACTAGCACCAAAGAGTTTCTTTATTAGCGGCACATTATCTCTTCAATGAAGTGATTAGGGCAATAACTATCTGTCTTATTTAGGGATACATACACCAATCAAAGGTTGTAAAAAATCAAGGTAAAAAAATATTAAAGTATGGTATGGCTATAAAGATGACTGAATTGAGAGGAAATAAGTCATTAAAAATTAAATCCAAGTTTTCCTTTCAATTTTCTTCATTTTCTTGCCTTTTTCTCCCTTTTTTTCTCTCTTTATGTTTCTTTTTTTAGAACCTTATTTAAACACATATTCAAGGCCCCTACAGGATTTTAGAAATTTAACACTTCTTGTCCCACACTCACTCAAACAGAGTTGTAAGAGTGATTGCTTCATTTGCTTTTTTTAAGTGTTGGCATATTTATTCCAAGTCGTATACGAACCTAAATAGGATCAGGTCTCCTAGTACAACTGTTCTCCATTCACGAGCCTTGAATGCAATGGCCATTCCCTTGGGAACAACCTTCACCACTTGAACCTATTTATGTTGGTAAACAAACGTAGTCGGCATTCTTTTTTATGCTTTTTTTTAAGTTAAGACTAGACAACAAAATTCAAATTTTTACGAAGTTATTGTGCTAATTCAATATTCATAGAAAAATTATTTTTAAGTCCTTTTATTGCCACCATCATCGTCATATACATGATAAAATAAAAATGAACAACTATAAATGTCACTCATTAAAGGAACATATGTAGATAAGTCAAAACTACTTTTAATGATAATTAGCATGCCCAAAAGTTCTCACTCATAAAGGAATAAACCAAGGACTAGTCAAAACAAAACATAAATTAAGCAAGTAAGACCTGGTATAGGCTCATATTCATTCGTTTCTTTACAAGAAAGACATTAAAAAATGGTTGTAATAAAGTCCTATTATTTTTCTTGTTGCTTTGTTTTAAAGCTAGTAATGTGGGATAATAAAACTTAGTGTAGGATACACTCCTACCTTAATTCATACATTACCGCTAATTCATGCAAAATATTGAAGAAATAGTGTAGAACTAAATGTAAATTTCCCTGAAAAATGTGGTCGCCTCCTAACTGGAGCGTTTGTTACAGTCATTAATTGCACTCCACTGAAGTTCATAGATCCTCTAATTTGAACTTCTACACTAAGAAAATCTAATCTCTTCCATATAAAGCTTTAGCTTGGACCATCCTCTCTATATATCTTGTTGGAAGAAAACCTCTAATTGCAATAGCACTATGCGGAGAAGTCCATGTTGTCTTGAAAGGTCCTAGCCATCTAGGGTTTGCTTACTAGGAAAGCCTCTCAATTGCAATAGCATTATGTGACCCACCTAGATTTCAATCTTACTAGGCTTAGCATCATGATAAGCTTTCGCACTAGCTTTGTACATCACAGAATTATCATATCATTGTGAGAAAATTCATAAACATCCCAAGATAATTCATCAATAGCATCTACTACACAGCATAGTTCGCATCCATAGGAAATCTTATGGCACCGAAAAATGTTGAATTTAATAATGTCAACATCAAATTCAATAATTAAGCTTCCACCGTGAACATTTATTATTATCCCAAATGTTTTGAGAAGTGGTATACCAATAAATATTTATGTCATGGCATCCATCCCCTATGTCTAATAATAAGAATTAGGAGGAAAAACAAACTCATTGACTTGAACTAAAACGTCATGTGAGATCCCATCTAGGCATGCATTGCTACTATCGATCATTAGTTGATTAGACCAATTTTCTTGAAATCTTTGAAGTTTAATTTGTCATAAACAAACCTATGAATAACATTAATAGAAGCACCTAAGTAAAGCATGGCTTTATCAAAGCAAATGCTTCCAATTTTACAATGTATAGAGAATACACATGTGTTCCTCACTTAGGGAGGGGCTTCTTTTAGAAACAACAAGCATGTGCTCCTCTACAGTTACCTTTTCATTCTGTTTAGACTTTTGTTTGCCAATACATAGCTCTTTAGGGGACTCAACATAATGCGTTACTTGATTGATAGCACCTATGAAAGGAACGTTGATCTATTCCTTCCTAGATGTTTATAAGATTTCTTAGTTTGCCTTGTCTAATGTAGTAGTTTTTCTTCTCAGTCTACCAGGAAAAGGTCGTATTCTGTTATGAAGTTCCTTCTTTTTTTTCACCTACTTCCTTAATAGATAGTAACTTTGCCTTGGTTTTGTTCAAGTACCTTGACGTGTATTTCAGGCTCTGCCTCTCTACTTTTGTTAAGTTCTTTTAACTGCTTCCTCTCCTAAGTGTTTTGAAACTTACATTTTCTTTTGCATTTTGCTAAGGTCAAGATGATATTCTATGTTACATTTAGGCTTGCTTATTGCTAACTAATGTATTAGCTTCGGAATATCTCTATTGAACACTCTTAAGGGTCCTTTCAAGTATCATAATCCTAATTTTAGTCTCCTTTTTCTGGTCATCCATATTCTTAATGATTTGCTGAAAAAGGAAATTCATTTTAGCTTATATATGGGGTTGTTGTGGTGCTTGATCAAATCTAGGGGCTTTCATTCTAGATCTATATATGAGATTTGGGTGGTCTCTCTATCCATCATTGTAAGTGTTTAAAAATGGGACATAGTTGCACTGACCTTGGTTTTAATTTCAAGTAAGACATTCAATCCCCTTGTACTATAGGGTATGCTTCGGTAGAATGCCCCTCTAAACAACAAAAATCGTAAACTACTGCTTTAAGAACTCCCCGAGTGATGAATATGTTCAAAAACTTGTGATCTAGAATAATTGGGTCTCTATAGATGAACCTGAACTGATCTCATTAGGTTTCCTAAATTGGGTTTCCTTAGTTCTAAATTGTTAAATGTTTTAGGCCATGCTATTAAACAATTCTTTGGCCTAGGTTGCAACTTTATTAACCAGGCCCCCTTACTTGTGGCATCTACCATATTTTTATCCATATGTAATAATCCTTTATAAAAATGCTAACTTAATAATTGCTAAGATGTAATGTTGGGATAACAAGCACATAATTTATTGAAATGTTCCCAATATTCATAAAAAGTTCCGCGGATATTTGTTTAGTACCATAGATTTCCGTTCTTAAGGAGTCAATAGAGATGTAGGAAAAAAATTTTATGAAAATTATTAATCAACTTGGGTCCACGTGCTGAATGGTAAAGGATGCAGGTGAAGTAGCCAATCTTTAGCCTTATCTTGAAGTGAAAAGGAAAAAGCTGCAAACCTAATTTGGTTATAGGTAATTTCCTCTAGTTGCAAGCTTTAACATGTAATAATAAACTCATTGATGCGGCCATATAAGTCTCCACTAAAGAAGCCATGGAATTTAGGAAGCAGGTTTAAGAATTTTGAGCTTACTTTAAGTGGTCGGCCTAATGCAGCATATGTAATAGATAGTTTAACTCAGCTGGGTGCAACAAGTTTATGCAATGCAACCATTTTAACTTTAATTATTTTAGAACTTATAAATATAGAATCACGTTCTTGACTTTTAACCTCTTCAATATTTTGGTCCTTGTTATATCTGATTATGCGACCACTTTTTTTTCGCATGAACTAAACAAACTACAGAAATGTAATATTTACGTCAAAACGAAAACAATAAAATTAGTAAATTTTTTTAAAATAAAAACTAAAAATTTTTATCCCTAGTAACAACACCAAAATTCATATAACTACAAATTTATAAGTAAGAGTATGATATAGGCAAGTACGATCTCTTTTATTAGTATTTCTTCTCCTTTAAGGTTCTCCCCCTCTTCAAAAGAGGGTTGGTAACATCCTAACCCTAATCCATGAAAAAAAATGTTATCATGAAAATAAATATTTTCATAAATCATTAGTTTTTGACTGACTTTACATATTCGGTTGGAAATCATTGATGTTTAAATCAAATGAGATTAGTATAAAATCAAATGGGATTAGTATAATCTATGAAATATAATTTATATAACTGCTAAAATTATGCATAAAAAATAGAACTGAACAAATGTTTTCTAACAAGTTTTTCATACTTTCTAAAAAACATATAGCGCTGACTCTACTCCTTTATGTAGCTTAAATTACTTAAAGCATACACTGTAAGTGCAATCGCATACACTTAGAGCTAGATCGAGGCCCTTAGTCACAGTGGCTTTAGGTCCTTCCATGGATTCTTAAACTTGTAATCTTGGAGACTAATAAAGTTATTTGAAATTCCAAAGTGGACCTTAGGTGCAGGCATAGAGCTACTGAGAAGAAAAGCATCATGAACAAATTTAGTGTGCCTTACTTCTTGTATTTTAGTTGCGGTTTATGTCCTTAATCTATTATGTTCAAATTCCTTGACTTTACCTATTCAAATACCCTTAGAAGGAGAAGAACATTGGTTAAGTTTAATATTTAGTGACAAGATAGATTACTGACATTAGATTACTATAGAGGCCAACTTGTTTATCTCTATTAAGTCGTGGTTGCACTCTTTAATCGAATTAGAATGAGATGATTCTAAAGTGTTTGTGCTATGTGCACATGATCACAAATATTAAGTAATATGAACAGTAGGATTCATGCTTGCATTATCAATCGTATAAATGAATTTGACTATCAATTGAAACACATAGCAAGCTGAGAATGTTCAAGTACTAATACTTAACTTTGACATTAAGTGTAGAGTGAAATATTCCAATGTTGCACATAAACAAGCTATGCTCAACATCAATGTGAACAAATCAAGGTATTCAACACCCTCTATACCCTCTTAATCTATTCTTTCCCTGTTCTCCTTTTTCCCACTCTAACTTAGGTGTCGAAGGACTTAAATTGGGAACAATGTTTCTTTTATTGCGTTACCTTGTGCAGACCGATGCTTACTCACTCACATATCCCTTTAAAGCAAGCCACAGGATATCAATCCTAGAGCTTAAACATTTGGCATTTTCTATTGGGACTTATGAAAATAATATTTCAAAAGAAGTGTAATAAAGGGATATCTAAGGTGGTAATGGAGAATAAACCTCATAACAAGTTGTTCAACAATGGACGATAGTGGTATAGCATACATCATATGGCCCTCATAAATTCCCCTTTATCGAGGGATGCCTAAGTCTGTCCTATAGCAAAATAGAGTTCCAAAGGCTCACTTTGTAGTACAGTTTGTCAAAACTTAGGCTAATAAGGTCATAACCCCTATACTTTTAGTGATCAGGACCTTAACAATAGCCCAAATTGCAACCCTACAAGGCTAGACAGATTATGTTAGGACCTCAAATCCCTTAACAATGGGCTTCATGGGACCATCCTATGAGGCTTGTTATAAAGATGCAAGGTTCGGAATGATAAGGAGCCTGACCCAAAAATGAGGTAGCCAAGCAGAAGGAATAACTCAGGCGTTAGTAGTGACCAAAAAACTTAATATAAATCTTGTTCAACCACAATTATGCCCATCTCCATGCTATGTGAAAATCACTATGAATCTACAAAGGCAGTAAGATGAGTCCAATGTCTAGTATAAGGAAGAAATTAACCTCAATAATAGCTAGAAAGGGGAGAGTGTAGCTAAGATATCCCTCCATCACCAAAGCAGCTTTGTGCAAATGCTTCCAAGTTACAGCAAAGGCAGCAACATAGATCTGGTTCAGCAAGCACCAAGCTTTATCATTTAAATCATGGAAAGATCTAAGAGCTAAGTTCCTAAGTCACTTTATGGGGAGCAAAAGATCCACCAAGAATATCTTCTCCCTTATGATAGTGATCTATAGAGATAAATAGAAATTGAGGGGCTTTATTAAGACGTTGAACAAAGTATGCCCTTTTATTACATCTTTGAACCAAGAGGTTGCATTTGTAACTCTCTTGAGTAGAGTAAGTTGGGAATGCTTTAGATGATATCTAAATAAAAAAACCCTAATCACTTTTTTAGAAGCCACGAGCAAGCTATAAGGGTAAATTAAAGCAGAATGAACAAGGAACTCTATGCTAATAACCTAAAACCTAAGAAAGGTTCGCTAATGGTTGAAAAAGTGACGGAATAAAAAAAATCCAAGAAAACTAGGATAGGGTCTAGATTCAGCCTATCCAAGAAGGAAGTCTATGCAGTAGTGCATATACTATCTAGTGGTTAGCCCTTTAGAGGATTATCTTATAGAGCCTCGAAGAAATATATGCGTTTGTTAGATAGGTGTTGATTAGGTGTCCAAGGAACCTTGTCTAGCATTGATCCTTGAGTAGTCTAGGGAGCTTCATCACCCTTAGGATGCGCTAATTGTGATTGAGCTACAGGTAGCTATCTACAAGATCGACTAGAACTTGAAGAACAAGTTAGGTAATATACTATCTTATGACGGTTGTTAAGTTGGATTACAGGACAAAGACTTTGTGGCAGCATCCTATTGCATCACAGGGTTCATTGGACATATACTTTACCTAAAGGAGGTGATCACCTGCTATGATTCAAGCAAACAGGACTGGTAGACATCTCATGGTGGACCTTGTGGTTGTGGACAATATGTCAGCCTACAACATCATCCTTACGGGGCTTATACTAAAATCCCTTAGGGTGGCACACTCAATGCATAATATTAAGATGCAATTTGGATCTAATAAGGCTCAATTAGAAAGGAAATTAGAAAAGATTAGCGGCAACAGAGTCCTTAGTAATGCTATATTGCCACAATTAGGACTTCCGAACACATATAGGACAATAATGTGCTTGAAACATTATAAGAGAACAAGAGATAGGTAGTACAAGCCCTATAAGCCACCACGGTAATAGTCCATATACTTAATATAAAGACACAAACGACCACGGGCTTAATCTGTTGTGATTTTTTACAAGCCTATGGTGTATCACCACAATCCTTGAGGGTATAGCCCTTAGGGATGGGTTATGTAATTGTATTGCAAAATAAAACTAGGACAAACATTTTTGCATTAACTTTTGAATTAAGAAAATAACTAGCCAAAATGACCCCAAGGAGCTCTAATCTCACTACTAAATAGAAATTTGCCTACTCATAATAATATTATCAATTGAATATAAATTTTAAACATGTGCATTCCCTTCCATTTGAAGCCTTTTTAACACAGGTTGTGTATACGATACAAAATAATGTCAAACAAGGAAATCATGTGCAAAACACAGCAATTTGATAGCAACACCATCAAACAGATAGAGAATAAAACTCAAATTGATCTACTGGAAACCAAAGCATGACATTCACAATGGTAGTAAGAAAGAGCTTAATTAGAGTTAATGGTTACCCTCAATGATGAACCTCATAAACTAAGTCCAGATTTCAAATCTCCAATGCATCCAAGTAAGAACCCATATCATAAATAGGACCCAGAACAAAACAAAACATCAACATTGACTCCCGCAAATGTGAAACTTACAAAACCCAAACCAAGAATAAAATTTAATGCTCTAGTTCAAAATATGGGAAGGAAACATAGCATGTGAATTGAGCTACAACCAACTACTAAGCTTGAATTTCAACCAAACAAATTTCAGCTGAAAAATTGGAATTCCGCTTCGATTTAAAAAAGCCTGAGCCATTTATATGAATTTTCAGTGGCTAAAAATAGACTTAGAACTACAATGAAATGAAAATGAAGAAACTTAAAAACTAGAAAAAAATAAATCTACTATCTACTACTATTTCTGCTCACAACTTGCTCTAATTATAGCCACAAAAAAATGCAGCCCCAAGTCTTGATTGCTGCACTTAATCATGAATTCATTCCAACCCATGCTTATAACTGCTCGCAACATGCTTGAATGAGATGTTTAATGCCCAATTGAGGAAAGGAAGGATGATGAATATGGAGAAGATAGAGATAATGGATGGTGATTGATGGTGATAATTAATAGGTGAAGGACAAGAAGATTAGGCAGAAGGAAAGGGGATGGAGATATAGGGGCCTCAAGTCTAGTGGGAAGAAGAAGAGAGAAAGAAGAGGGATTGACTTAATTTCTATTGAGAAGGAGGAGAAGAGAGAAAACAAACTAAGCGGGGTTAGCTTATGTAGAGGTCGGGTAGTGAATGAAGAAAAAAATAAAAAAGAGGTAGGGAATCACGAGTTTGCTAGGATAGAAGAAGAGAGAAAAGAGGTGTGAAGGGTTGGGAGTTCACACAGGCGACACCCGACATTGGAGAAAGAGAGTAGGGATGGATCAATGGGGATTGGACAGGTCTGCATAGGTAGGTTGTGGGCTTCACTTTTTCCCCTTGGTTTTCAATTTGATCCAACACTTTTTCTTTCACTTCTTTTGGCAGGCAATTTATTCATTCTTTTAAATTTCCACAACTCCTATGAAATAAATAAAAATATATTAAAATTCTACTTTAGTTATTTATTTTGAGCAAATGTTAATAATGAAGTTATAAAACGATATAATATCGTGTTTTACAATACCGCTACACTATGTGCTCCGGTAACATAAAACTAAAAATCCTAAAAAAGAAAAATAAAGAAAAGAAAAATAGTAACTCACTTTCGTAGGAATCATGGTTGCATTTAGCTTGTGTAAGAAGCGCTTAAAACCCCTAGTCACCCCCTAGTGGACGAGTAAGATCTTGTCAGAATTTGCAAAAGATATACCCACACAATCTTAAAAGAATAAAAAGAAAAGAAAACATAAAATGTAAAATGTAAAATCTTTCGGGATTTTCAATAATCAAATATAGAGCATTAGGAAAGATATATGCACATTCCAAAAAACCATATCAATCAAGTAGCATAGGCATTATATCATATATAACCACAACATACGCTTCAAGGAAATCTTAAACCCCACTTATAACATCCACACCCCGTCTTTGACTCTGCTTAACATTTATGAACGAGCCTGACTGGTAGAACTTTACTTTAGGGATCATGTGCAACATTCCCACTCATGTGTTTAAGATATGATAAGCTTCACTTGATTCTCTTCCAATCATACAAACTACCATAACGTTGCTAGGACTCTTAATTCTAATCCACTCAAATGCAAAGTGCACCATGATGATCAAGAGGACTTTATAAAGGATTGTAATAGGGTTAAGGCTGCAGGTGAGAGAGGAATAACCAATTTAGGAAATGAGAAGCCGAAAACTAAGTGACTAATGCGCAACCGATTCTTCCAACCACTACAACACACATTTTACCCATTAGTGGAAAAATAAGTACGTCCTATAATAATTTAACCATTTGAAAGGAGTTGAAATAATCAACACTAGGTATATATGACAACCATGCCAAATACCCTTATTCACAACAATTTTTTCCTTTTTTTATTGAGAATTTTTTAAAAAAATTTTAATTTTTTTAAGAACCTTTTTCATTTTTTTATCATTTTTTCCTTTCATCTGATAAACAAATAAAGAGCATAGAAGAGCATAGCACAACCCAACTCCCAAATGGTCATTAATGAGAATAACTTATACAACTAAGAGGGAAAAATCTCTTAAGCAACTTAATATCGTCTCTTAACTGCAACAAAAGATTCAAAATTTGCCACCAAATACCCAAAAGCTACCAGTCATCAAATATTAGAGGGTTGCTCCATTAGTCCTAGCTTAGGTAATAGAAAATGTGTTTTGGCGAATGGCTAAAATGAACATTGTGTCAAAAATGAAAATAGCAAAGGCTTAAAGGGCTAGTAAAGTAAAACCTTCAAATCAAGGGTGGTGATCTTGCTAATGTGGCTCATAAAACAAAGAATGCCTCTATCACTTTACCATAACACAGATGGTAAGTGTTATTTTGAAGGTAATTATAGCACGTTCCATAGAGGCAATAGAAGATACACGCATGGCATAAAATATGAGTCTAAAATTGGTGAATTAGTCTTTAAGGCTCAAAATCTTAGGGCTTAAAATCTAACATACTATCCGCCAAAGTTAAGACAGCTTGCTATTAAAATGTCGAGGGTTAAGATAGGGCATATAATATCACACTTCGTAGTAAATTCTATCATGCACACCATATCATATACAACCTAATAGCATGGTACAAGAGAGCAAAATCAACCAAAATAGCACATATTCCCCCAAAACAAAACAAAAAATCTTTCTAGACTTCTAACAAATTCCTAGTCTTTTTTAATTTTTTTTTTTTTTTGAAATGTGGTTTCCCTACAACACAATCACACAATATCCTCATTCGGAGTGAAATAACAAATAAACAACTAAAAAGAAAAATAAATATATAACAAGAAAATAAGAATTAAAACAAAAGAAAAAGAGAAGACTTCAAAAAAAAGCATATACACAAAAGAAAAGTAAAATAAAAAAAACCAAATGTACAAGAAGAAAATAAAGTGAAAGCATAATCAGAGAAAGAAGGGAATGAAAGTTTATAAGACTAGGTCAGGTGCTCGGTATAGATGACTTAAATAACACATCATTCTTCATAAACCGGCTCGCGAAGTGTAAGACATTCTACATCTTCTATGCTTTGCAACTCCAAAAACTACTTCAATCTCTAGCCATCCACCTTGAACTTGCATGAGCCTGCATTTCTACTACACCATAGGGAAAAACATGAGAAATAACACACGAACGTGTCGAGTGGGACCTCAATTTCTCTAGAAAAATATAGAGCTCAGAGTCATGTAAAAGTGCTTTCATGCCTGGGGATAACTTTTTTCCTAAGAATATGTCTTTCATAAAACAACTTGACCCTTTCCTTGCAAGATCTAGCACTCCCATATGACTAAGCTCCAATCTCTAATAGTTCACTCAGTTATAGTATCCTCTCCTCTTTAGCCTTAGTCATAATAAAGCATCCTGATAGCTAACCAAGCCCTATGCTCAACCTTAATAGGGAGATAATAAGGCTGATCATACAGAACCCTATGAGGCGACGTACTTAAGGGAATTTTAAAAGCTGACATATAAGTGCATAACTCAACATAACTCAACAGTTCACACTACCAGAGTACTGGGGATTACATCCCAAAATGTAACTGATTTCAGCAAAAAGGATAATTGACAAATTAGATGGTTAGCTCACATGGCCATACAGAGCGATTCCTAAACTGAGTGCACTACATGAACTAGAATACCTGTTTACAAACCTTTATAATTCTAGGAATACATTACATGACTTCATTAAACATATAAGACCCCCTTCAAATGGGGACACATGACACCTTGTAAGCAAGGATAAACTCCATCTTAGCATAAGTGACTTGGCTTTTACTTGTCATAATGCAAACCTGGGGAAAAAGGAGAAAGAGTAATGGGATGAGCAACCATATGCTCAGTGAGTATTCCCCGACTCCTTAAAACCAGAACCGTTGCAGGCAATAATACTCATAATAGTCACGTACCACATATTCATACTTTACTATAATATTAGGCAATCATAAATCCTTAAGGAAGTATCACTATCCATAAACTTCATTTTAGCTGCTCAAACTCATTTTTAGATTCTTAAATAACCAAACTTCTTAAAAACCAACCACTCTAATCACATAAGCAAGCAACGAGGGCTAAGCACAGAACTTTCTTTCATAGGTTATGTCATACACACGTGAGTTATGCCTTGCCTAACCAATGCACTTACACGAGATGCTAAAACACAAGGAGTAGAGATTATGCAAGAAGCTTTCTTTCATAGAACATGCACATTCAAACTCATATGCTCGATGCATTATAAGAATATGGCCACACTTGAAATCGCATTCAACTGTGCTTAGGAATCTTTCTCATTAAGCATTCATAGAAATCTTCCTTTCTTTCTTTGAAAACACTTTTCAGAACCTCTTAAGGTTCACATCCTTTAAAAGGAATTTCTTTCAAATTGGTCCTCATAGGACCCTTATAAGCTTTTCACGTTTCATTCAATCCGGCCTCTTAATAGCCCTTAAAAACTTTTCTTCTTTTTGAAATACTTAAAATGGCAAATGACAACTGCTTTTCTTTACTTATTAGGAAAATACTTCTGGCATAAGATCATTACAGGGTGCTGATTGGGTGAGATCTATCTCAAACCCCATAATGAGACCTAATGCTCACGCATAAGCTCTTACTCCCGAGACGGCTACATATAACATGTTAGATCATTACCCTCGCCAGGGTCCTCTAGGGTTTCTTAGTACCAGGACTTATTCCCTAGGCTAACATCATTCATATCATATTATCCAAAGCACATTATCTTAGCCAATTTAATGCATATAGCCGTAATGGCTAATAAGTTTGCTGTATCTCACAGCGAAATCCTTTTTCATGCATCATGCTTTCTTTTATGCAAATTCCTTAGGGATTCCCCTGTTTTAGCGCGTTCACTCCCAAAACAGTGTTCGTATATTTAAAATAGGCCATCGATTGCTAATAGTTATGGCTACTATTAGTTACAACCATGAAAACTTCCTTATTCAAACACACCCTCACTTACAAGATGAAACTTAATGACATAAAGGGAAGGAGGTTTTGCACGTAACACATTCAAACCCTTCATAATCAATTCAGCAGAATAAGCCACACATGGCCTCGCAATCCACACGATTGAGGTCAATCACAACCCGGACTCCCTCCTCATACAACACCGACCACAAAGAACCTCGAAACTCTCATTAATTCAACCTCAAGCCATCCGACTACCATCTGGGCTTTCAATTCTATAAAGATAGCATATTATCATGAAAGCTTATAAAGAAATATGTAATAGGGCTTATGTACTTACCTAAGCAAGCAGCACTATCCGACGGTATGCTACATCAAGCATACATAAACATATACATACATTTCCTTAATTTAAGTGAAGTATCACGATGAACTGAAATGAACTAGCAAGGCATGAAGCTAGCTTACATTCATAATTCACATTTAGGAAATAAGCATGCCATACTCATGTCATTTTCAAAGCATGATTTCACTTAGCATAAAAAGGATCCATTAAATGCACGTTTAGGTCATTGTAAGGCCACTTTTAAGCAAAGATTAGCTAACTTTACATGCATCGCCTTAAGGCATTCTCAGGTGGTTTCGAGAACATCTTCGAACAAGAAATAACTAATTCAACATACATCGACTTAGAGCACATATAAGTCATTCCGAAGCATACTTTTAAACATAATTAAGCTAACTTGTCAAGCCACAAATCAAAGCATGCTTAGGTTGTTTCAAAAGTCACTTTTAAGCTTGAATGAACTAACTTAACAAGTATCCATTAAGAACATGTTTATGGCGCTTCCAAGATCACTTTTAATCAAGAGCTAACCAATTCGCCATGCATCAGTTTTAGACATTCATAGTTCGTTTCAAAGTCATTTTCAAGCATGAGTCAGCTAACTTAACGAGCACCGATTCGAAACATTCTTAGGTTATTTCAAAGCTACTTTTAAGCGTAAAATAACCAAATTAACATGCATCGAGTTAAGTCGTTCTTTACTCTCATAATGTTTAATTCGTTTAAACATGATAATCACACATTCTTGCCATTAAACGAGGCATATTTTTCGCCCAATTAAGGAGTTAATTCCAACCAAATTTAAGTATCATTTCAGGCCTAAAGTCAATTCAATCTTGAGCAACTTTTGGATAACCTATACACGCTTAATCTAAGCCTAAATTTAGTCGAACGAAACATAAACAAACAAGCGTAGAAATCAGTGCAATTTTAAAGAACACTTGGACAGCCTATACATGCGTATTCTAAGCCTGATTTCAATTGAACTAAACATACATATTCACTCCCACAACTTCAGTTAGCCTGAAACTGACATGCATCACAACTTGAGGCCACAACATTTTCGAAATAACTAATAACTTAGGAGGTGAAAAACACCCACCTGGGCTCTAAGCTAAGGACTCAATTGAGGGTTTGGTTTGGCGCATCGAAGTCGTGTTCCTCCTATTGTTACTCCGCCTCCTTTCTCCCTAGCATTCTCCCTGCTTCGAACCAGACGCCAATAGTAACGGTGGTGGTGGCTGGTGGTTCGTGGGGTGACTAGGGTTTCTAAACCTCAACCTTACTGTCTCACGCGACCCCCTCTCTTCCTCTTCGCCGGCGATCGACAGACGGCTGGCCCGTAGCGTCGTCGTCATGCCCACCGTCACCCCTATCTTTGACCTTAAACCCGCTGCCTTTTCTCTTGCTCGATCCTTCTCTCTGTGCTTAGATTCAGGCTATCGGGGCGTGCTGGGCAAACCAGGCGGTCGCTGGGCAAATGCTGCCGTGGTCGGCCCCTTCTATCTCTTTCTCGATCTCTCTCATCCTCTCTTTCTCTCTCTTTTTGCCAGGGTTACGGGGGCTGAGGTGACGAACCCCCCATCGTGATTTTTTGGTCCGAGAATGGGGAGCCTTGGCCCCCTTTTGTTCCTCCCTTTTTTTTATTTATTGATCAATTGCTCAGTCGACTAAAATCGCTAGTCCAACCTCATACCTCTTGTTCTAAACCCAATCGTTAATACAATCGTTCATCAATTATTCATTCCTAAATATATCAAGGTTCGATTTATTAATCAATGAAATGATTTCTAAGGTTGACAGTCTAATCGTGCTCAGGTTCCTACTCGATTTAGGACTGTTATTAACACTTGCGAAAAATCATCGAAGATCTCCAAAACTAATAATAATAATATTAGTAGCGATAAAAATATTCTTTTTAATAAAATTATTGTTCACGTAAGCACATCAATAATAATTTACCTCGCATAGTTAACAAAAATACGAATTTTGTAAAGTAAAAAGGCAATACACTCAGGTTGACGAAAAATAAAGAACGTAGGTGTTACCTTCTTCCCCCTTAAAAGAATTTCATCACCGAAATTCCAAACTATGTTCGGTCGTACCTAAAATGCGCACACATATGACACAATCTACACAACTCACACTATAATCCAAAATCTTATTCTATAATTAGTTGAAAACCGAAAAAGTGCTTATGGTATCCAATCTCCTCTTCGCCAATCCTCTTCAAGCGTCTACTCACTCTATTTAGGCACCGAGGGCAAATCGCATTGAAGAGGGGCAAATGAGTTGGCATGGATAACCATATTGAGCTTGTTTTGAAAATGAATATAGACTTCTGACAATTTAGACTGATCCACCTAGGAAACAATGACTCTATATACATGCATTGCTATGAATTGAAGTTTAAAGGAAGGACAATTGGGCAGTTGACTCCTCAAGGTCATATACAAGTAGTCTTATTCTGAAACATGAATTCAGTCACTTGTAGGGTCACAACGGTTAACATGGAGATTCCTACAATACATTAGAGTAATAAGAACATCACATAGCACTGTGTAGCGTAACTCAAGCACAATACCATCGCATAGCATCTCATAGTATCAGCAATTCAGCATTCTCAAGTCTAGGAATTGAAAGTAACATTAAACCAGCTAATATACATATAGCAAGCAATTTACAAAATGAAAGCATATGTGATCGACATTTCTATGTTTTTACATCAATTCCAGCAAAAGCTTTAGGCATTTCATTCCTGGTAACTTAGACATGACATGTCAAGGTCGTATGAAGAGGTGGTTTAACTTAATCAGGCTCATCTAAAAACATGAAGATGTTAAATCAATGTAAGGTTAAGTCATTAGCTAGAAGGTTACCACATCACATTAAGATAGTAGAGACATTAAACTACGTCATATCAACAATGATGGAACCTGAAGTAGCATTTGTAATCTCATTGGCATCACGTAGAGTTAACACAGGACATACCAAGGATTAAGAATCACATGTAACACGAACCAGCAATACATGTTGATAGGAACAACTTGGGAAGAAAACGCCAAGGTAAGAATGTAAATCGATGATTTTGATGGTGGGGAGTCTTTCCCTAAGGTTCTTGGGGTTGATTGCCTCCTAGGTTATAGGTTCATACAAATTAAATACATCCTGGGGCCTGTAGGTTATAGGCCTACGTGCCTCCGTTGCGCTACTCTAATCAAACATATAAGGGCAAGAATATGTGAATGAGGTTTCTAGGGTCGCCTCATCATGCTTCAAATATGTGCATGCGCAGTTATTCAGTGATAACATGGAATCATGGAATTAATGAAATGCAAATAATGAGTCGGAGGTCATGTCATGTCATGAATTTTAAAACATAAATCACCTAGATAACCAATCACATACCAAACCAACTTAAGTCAAGCAAATACATAGATATGCATTTACTGAGCTAATCATTCACAAGAGACTTGAATAACCGTGCATAATGATCCTAAGCAACTATACGAGCTTCCATGACCTTTACACTTTGTATAACATTACGCTTGTGCTTCAAAACACATAGACTCACGGTAGCGTCTCACGGGAGGGCATCTAGACGAGTATGTGTGAGTGCAACCCTCATTTAAAACCTAAGGCCAAGGTTTGTCCAAATTGTATGGAGTTGGCCAATAATCAACTAACAGGGGTAAGAACAACGACGTTATTGGTCTTACGGATCTACATTGAGGTTTTACAACACATTTTTTTGTAAAGGTAACTGTGGAGGTCGAAGGAGCTCCTAATATGAATGGGGGACTCTATCTTTTACTATGGGGCATTCAGGCTCATGCACTTGGTGGTAATGCTTAAGATGTCATTGCCAAAGTATGGTTCATTTCCCAGGAGGTAACAAGGTGATACAGCTGGTGCAACAATCCCAAAGTCTATCAGGTTCTTTCTACCTTGTTCTTTCTGGGTGTATTAGGGTTTGATGCAGCCAGGACACTACTAATTTCATATAGGACATCAAGAGCATTGTATAGGTGGCAACAAGCATCGCGCTAGACAATGAGGATAATTTTCATGCACTGGTAAAGAGAAATGCACTACTATTGCTTAATTTCTATCCAAGCATATCAAAATCTCATTTAATTTCTTACAATTCTAAATTCACATATAGGGGGTATCACCTAGTGAGATTTTCGGTCATAGAAAGATGCCTCTAATCACTTGTAACAAATCATCATTAATACATCCGATAATGCATGCACCTTGGCATGTAGATACTAAAAATCATTTGATTACACATACAGAGTTAAGCTCGTAGGGCTAACCCAAATATTATTGCAAAGCAATGCGAGTCTTCAGTTGCAACAATAAGACCCAACCAAACAATTAGAAAAGTTTCTAATGCGAAAGCACAACACTAACTCACTAATCGGACGACTTTGACTTTCAAAGTCTTTAGGTTTTCAAAAGGAAATAGTTTAACTACTTCTAGCTCTCTCTCTACCAACCTTTGAGTACGTCTACTCAATCCATTATAGGGCCCGAGGAGCAAATCATACTTTAGGGGCAAAGATGAGCTTAGAGTTAAGACTTTTCAATCATTGGAATTCAAATCATATGTTCTTTAAACTTTCTATTGAAATCACTAAGGCATATAAGCGAAACAACTTTGATTGAGCTAACACGTAACTCATTCGTGAGAATACAAGTTATTTGGCTTATACTCTTAGCAACTCGTTCATTCACTTAGTTAATGAGCTCACTCAAGCTGCACCTAACTAGGTCAATACGCTAGCATTCACATAAAACTCACATTTGCACACCAAAGCAAGCATATATCACATCATTGTGAACACAATCCTAGATAACTAAATGAAATGCAGGACTCAGGTCATGGCCTGCGGTCGCAGGACCATGTTCTGATACCATCAATGTATCACCCCAAGCCCCTAGGGCCAGGAGCGTTATGTTTTCCTAACCTCCTACTTAACTTCTGGGGCGAAATGAACAGAGTTTCCCCTAAAAACTGACAGTTTCCAAGCTAAAAGCCTTACAATAAACCCCTGTAATCAACGGAATCGTAAACATTCTAAAATAAGCTTAATGGCTACATGCTGGAGCTCATAACTCAACGAATAACTCGCTCGGAGTACATCAAACAATATAGTTCATTAATACAGGAGAAGTGAAAGATACAACTCAACGATTCACACCACCGGAGTATTGGGGTTTACATTCAAAAATGTAACTGATTTCAGCAAAAAGGACAACTGACAAAATAGATGGTTGGCTCACATGGCTATACAGAGCGATTCCTAAATTGAGTGCACTACATGAACTAGAATACCTGTTTGCAAACATTTATAATTCTAGGAATACATTACATGACTTCGTTAAACATGTAAGACCCCTTCAAATGGGCACACATGACACCTTGCAAGCAAGGATAAGCTCCATTTTGGTATAAGTGACTTGGCTTCTACTTGTTATAATGCAAACCTGGGGAAAAAGGGCAAAGAGTAATAGGATGAGCAACAACACGCTTAGTGAGTACTCTCCGATGCCTTAAAACTAAAACCATTGTAGGCAATAATACTCATAATAGTCACATACCACGTATTCATACTCTACTATTATATTAGGCAATCATAAACCCTTAAGGAAGGATCACTATCCATAAACCTCATTTTAGCTACTCAAACTCAATTTTAGGTTCCTAAATAACCAAACTTCTTAAAAGCCAAGCACTCAAATCACATACGCAAGCAACAAGGGCTAAGCACAGAGCTTTCTTTCATCGGTTATGTGATATACACGTGAGTTATGCCTTGCTTAACCAATGCACTTACACGAGATACTTAAACACAGGGAGTAGAGATTATGCAAGGAGCTTTCTTTCATAGGACATTCACATTCAACTATGCTTAGGAATCTTTTTCATTAAGCATTCATAGAAATCTTCTTTTCCTTCTTTGAAAACACTTTTCATAACCTCTTGAGGTTTACATCCTTTAAAAGGAATTTCTTTCATATTAGCCCCCATAGGACCCTTATAAGCTTTTCACATTTCATTCAATCGGGCCTCTTAACGACCCTTAAAAGCTTTTCTTCTTTCTGAAATACTTAAAATGACAAATGCCAGCTACTTTTCTTTGCTTATTAGGAAAATACTTCTGGCATAAGATCATTACAGGGTGATGATTGGATGAGATCTATTCTCAAACCCCGTAGTGAGACCTAACGCTCACGCTTAGGCTCTTACTCCTGGGACGCCTACATATAACATATTAAACCATTACCCTTGTCAGGGTCTTCCAGGGTTTCCTAGTACCAGGACTTATTCCCTAGGCTAACATCATTCATATCATATTGTTCAAAGCACATTATCTTAGCCAATTTAAAACGTATCGCCATGACGGCTAATAAGTTTGCTGCCTCTCACAGCGAAATCCTTTTTCATACATCGTACTTTCTTTTATTTAAATTCCTTAGGGATTCCCCTGTTCTAGCGAGTTCACTCCGAAAACTGCATTCGTATATTTAAAATAGGCCATCGATTGCTAATAGTTATGGCTATTACTAGTTACAACTATGAAAACTTCCTTTCTTAAACACACCCTCATTGCAAGATGAAACTTAATGACATAAAAGAAAGTGGGGTTCATAATTAGCACATTCAAACACTTCATAATCAATTTAGTAGAATAAGCCACACATGGCCTCGCAATCCATATGATTGCGGTCAATCACAACCTAGACTCCCTCTCCTAAAACACCAACCACAAATGACCTCAAAACTCTCATTAGTTCAACCTCAAGCCATCCGACTACCATCTCGGTTTTCAATTCTATTACCATAGCATATTATCATGAAAGCTTATAAAGAAATGTGCAATAGGGCTTATGTACTTACCTAAGCAAGCAGCAGCATTTGGCGGTGCGCTATATTAAGTATATATAAACATATACATACATTTTCTTAACTTAAGTAAAGTACATGATGAACTGAAATGAACTAGCAAGGCATGAAGCTAGCTTACATTTATAATTCACATTTAGGAAATAAGCATGCCATACTCATGTCATTTTTCAAGCATGATTTCAATTAGCTTAACAAGGATCGATTAAATACACGCTTAGGTCATTGTAAGGCCACTTTTAAGCATAGATTAGCTAACTTTACATGCATTGTCTTAAGGCACTATCATGTGCTTTCGAGAACATCTTCGAACATGAAACGACTAATTCAGCATACATCGACTTAGAGCACGTATAAGTCATTTCGAAGCATACTTTTAAACATGATTGAGCTAACTTATCAAGCGACAAATCAAAGCATGCTTAGGTTGTTTCAAATGTCACTTTTAAGCATGAATGAACTAACTTAACAAGTATCCATTCAGAACATGTTTGGGTCACTTCCAAGATCACTTTTAATTGAGAGCTAACCAATTCGGCATGCATCAGTTTTAGGCATTCTTAGTTCGTTTCGGAGTCATTTTCAAGCATTAGTTAGTTAACTTAACGGGCATCGCTTTGAAACATTCTTAGGTTATTTCGAAGCTACTTTCAAGCATAAAATAACCAAATTAACATGTATCGAGTTAAGATGTTCTTTACTCTCATAATGTTCAATTTGTTTAAACATGATAATCACACATTCTTGCCATTAAATGGGGCAAACTTTCTGTCTAATTAAGGAGTTAATTCTGACCTAGTTTAAGTTTCATTTCAGGCCTAAAATCAATTCAATCTTGAGCAACTTTTGGACGACCGATACACGCTTAATCTAAGCCTGAATTTAGTCGAACTAAACATGCATAAACGAGCATGGAAATCAGTAGAATTTTAAAGAACACTTGGACAGCCTATACATGCGTATTCTATGCGTGATTTCAATTGAATTAAACATGTATATTCACTCCCACAACTTCAGTTAGCCTAAAAGTGGCATGCATCACAACTTGAGGCTAAAACGTTTTCAAAATTACTAATAATTTAGGAGGCGAGAAACACCCACTTGGACTAAAAGTTAAGGACCCGATTTAGGGTTTGGTTTGCCACATCGGAGTCGTGTTCCTCCTACTGTTGCTCTGCCTGCTTCCTCCCTAGCGTTCTCTCAGCTTTGAACCAGACGCTGATAGTAACGGTGGTGGTGGCTGGTTGTTCGTGGGGCGGCTAGGGTTTCCAAACCTCAACCTTACTGTCTCACTCGACCTCCTCTCTTCCTCTTCATTGGCGATAGACAGACAGTTGGCCAGCAACGTCATCGCCATGCCCACCATCGCTCCCATCTCTGACCTTGACCCCACTGACTCTTCCCTCACTCGATCCCTCTCTTTGTGCTTGAGTTCCGGCTATCTGGGCGTGCTGGCAAACCGGGTGGTCGCCAGTGTGGTGCTGCCATCGTTGGCCCCTTCTCGGTCTCTCTCATCCTCTCTTTCTCTCTCTTTCTGCCAGGGTCATGGGGGCTGGGGTGAGGAACCTCCCTTGTCGTGATTTTTTTGCTCGAGAATGGGGAGCCTCGGCCCCCTTTTGTCCCTCTTTTTTTTTTTATTTACTGGTCAATTGCTCAGTCAATTAAAATCACTAGTCCAACCTCGTACCTCTGGTTCTAAACCCAATCGTTAATACAATCATTCGTCGATTATTCGTTTTCAAATATATCAAGGTTCGATTTATTAATTAACGAAATGAATTCTAAGGTTGGCAGTCTAATCGTGCTCAGGTTCCTGCTCAATTTAGCACCGTTAATAATCTTTGTTAACACTGACTAAAAATCATCGAAGATCTTCAAAACTAATAATAATAATATTAGCAGAGATAAAAATATTCTTTTTAATAAAATTATCATTCACGTAAGCACATCAATAATAATTTACCTCGTATAGTTAACAAAAATACGAATTTTGTAACGTAAAAAGGCAATACACTCAGCTTAACGAAAAATAAAGAATGCAGGTGCTACAGGTGCCTAGGCTAACTCTTGCAATATTCAAAAGAATTCCTAAACATAGTAGGCCAACAGAAACCACACTGAACAACTTCATTGAAATGCCGCCGCATGCTTGGCCATGATAGAAAGAAGGAACACTTCTAACCCTATGGTCGAGAATACACATTCTAAAGACTTTATTTCAGAATAGGACTTAAATAAGCAAGGGTCTTCCCACATAAAGAATTTAACTAGGTGAAAGAATCGGTCTCTATCATTTGAAGTCTAAGCCACGCGAATCTTATCTAACACTAGGTAGTTCACAATTTCAGCATACCAAGGGTTAGTGTGGACTACAAACAATTACTCATCAAAAAAACATTTAGAAATATGATACTTGAGCTCTCTACCATTGGTAATCCTAGATAAGTGGTTAGCAACAAGGTTCTCACAACCGTTCTTGTCTCTAATCTCAAAATCAAATTTTTGTAGAAGAAAAATCCACCTTACAAGTCTAGGCCTAGCATCTTTCTTAGGGAAAAGGTGCTTAAGGATCTAATGGTAAGTAGAGAAAATGACACGAGCCAAATCAGGAAAGATTTAAACTTCTCAAAAAGTAAAAACCACAACCAAAAATTCTTCCTCAGTCACAGTGCAGTGCAGTTGGGCATCATTCAGAGCGTGACTAGCATAATAAATAACATGAGACTTCTTATCAATATGTTGCCCTAAAACAACCACAACAGCACAATCAAATACATCAAATAATAACTCAAAGGGTTTCCCCTGGATGTGATAACGAAGAATGTAAGCAAATGTCAAAGCTTCCATAAGCTTAGTAAATGCCACATAACACTCCATAGAGATGTAAAATGCCATATTCTTAGCTAAATGTTGCTTGATGACTTGGCTATCTTGCTAAAGTCATTAATAAAATGACAATGAAAGCCAGCATGTGCCAGAAAAGGCCTTATCTCTTTCACATAAGTGAGAGGGGAAGAATTAACAATCAAATTAGTCTTAGATTTATCAACTTCAGTTTCATCTCCAGAGATAGCATGACCTGAGACTATCCCCTTTTTCACCAGGGAGTAATATTTCTCATAATCCAGAGAAGCCCTAATTAATTAATTTGATTATAAAAAAGATTTTACTCTTTCATGCTTTAGGATGAAATTGATTCAGTTGCTTGTCATGACTCGACCTTCATCAGTATGACTAGTTCTTACGAATAAAAGAGTCTTTAGATTTCAACTTATGTGCTTGAGTCTAAATTAAATTTCGTTTTTAACACAAGTTTTATATGGTTATCTATCCAACTCATTTTCCCCTTGCATGCGATTTGCCCTTGGTGCCTGAACAGAGTAAGTAGATACTTAAAGAGGATTGGTGACGATAAGGTTGGATAATATAAACTTTTATTTCCTAATTAATTTACATTTGACTGTAAAGTATGGTTCTGGGTTCCCCTATTGAGTTTGTATATTTGTGCCATGTGTATGCGAATCTTGTGTTTACAGTAGTATAGACTTGGGAAATTCGGGGATGAAATTCTTTTAAGGGGAAAGACTGTAGTAGTCAAGAAATTTAGGATGTAATTAGTTATTGAGATTAATATTTCTATTAATCATGTCTATTATATAATTTATATTCGGCTATTTTTTTATTTAATTAAGCGTATGATTCTAGATAACTACTTTGTGGAGTTTTCTTGATTTGTTATGCAGTTGTGTGAACTTAGTAACTAGTCGGGAATTAGGTCAATGCGAGATTAGTGGACTCGATAGGGTTACCCAATGCAAGAATCTTGTGGGCTTAGCTATTTGGGTCAAGCCATATTATTCATTTGAGTCATTAGATGAAAAAAACGGCAAGCTAGAATAGAACTACTAGGCACCATTCAAATTGAATATCATGACACTCGTCCTGAACACCTCAATGCCACTTGTCTTCTCCATTCTTGATCCCCACTGTCTGCACAACTAAAGAGAGAAAAAGAGGGAGTTTGGAGTAAGAGAAGGAGTGGTACTCAACAGCAGCGGCAACATGAAAAGGTAGAAGGGAATTGACTAGTAGTAGTGCCTGTAAAGGAAGACCTGCGATCACAGACCCGCAACTAGTAGAGGGAGGAAAGCAAAGAGGGAGAAGAAGGGTAGAGTGGAGTTGAGCAGTAACAGCAGAACAACATATGAAGAGGAGTAGAGGTCAAGCGGTCTACTAGCACAACAGAAGAGAGAAAGGGTAGAGCACTGCGTCCAAGCCACGAGGAGCCTAAAACCTAGCTTTAATAAGCCCAATTAACCCTATATCGGGCCACATGGCTTGAATTTTAGTATGTGACTTTCTTACTTATTACTAATTTGCAATGCTTTTTGCATTCGCTCATGACTTTTGGTTTGATTGTGGAGTTGAAATGTGGATTAATTGAGAATTATGTGTAGTGGGTGGGTTATTTGGGGACAATTGAAATTATTTGGATTAAAACTGAGTTGATTCTGAGGATTCTTATAGGTGGTACTGTGAGATGAGAGTTTGGGTTGTGTGAAAACCGATGAAATTATGAAGTGCATTGATGTGTTGTGATTTTGCCTTGTACATTATTCGCTGCAAGAATCTATTAAAACATGCTGGTCATTTGAATTGTTATGTCTGTTAGCCGTTGGTTCATGATTTCCTTATTTTATGTTACTCGAGCGAGGACACAGGAAGTCAGCTAAATAGTTTAGCGAATTGGTTTGGTGGTGAATCGGAATCGTGAATCGAGTGGCTGCTTCCTCGTCTCCCACCTTGGTCTAGGTAAACCATAGTTGATTGTTTGGTTGCCTCTCAGATCTTAATTTATTGTTGTACCTGCCTGTGATTAATAATTCGGTCTGCTAAATGGTTCTACTGAACCGATCAATCGAATTTTTCAGGTGGTTTAACCATTGACCAAAACATTGAAACATTGGTCTCTGGATTAGTAAGTGTTATGTAAAGGTCACAAGCTTGTTTTAAGTGCTTCATTTTGTGTAAACTTGAAAAGAATTTACCAAACCCGAAGCATATAGCTGATTTACAAAACCAAACTGCTAAAGTTCTTATAAGTGAAATTATGTATGAGTATGTTCCAAACCGTTGGATTCTAAAACAAGTTTTGATAACCATTTTATGTGAAATTGGATGTTTACTTGATCTTTAATTTGTTTACAAGCGTGCTTTGCTAAAATGAGTGGTTATATGCTTTTCATGAGTTAACTGGACATTATTAAGGCATTATGAACTTCTTGAGAATGAAAATGCCATTGTTGTGGTACAATAGGGATTTTAATTTTTAAATGTGTTGAACGTGAAATGCATCTAAAATCATCTAGGCAACATACCCGATATGCGGTAATTCCTAGGGAGCAGACCCAGAAGTGTAAACCCTAGTAGAACTTGACAATGGCAAAAGTCCGCTGACTATGAGAGGCTCCAGGGAACCATGAATTATGAGTTATGAGACTAACTTGAAGAGAGCGTTACGATGTGAATCCGATACTAGAAAAGTGAATTCTTACTTATAATGAGCTGAGAACTCCTCGTTTGAGGACTACGCTAGCGCAAATGTTCGGAAAAGATCATGTACTGTTCAAAAAGGCTTTTGTTGAATTCTAAATGACTTTCCTAAGAAAACTTTGCCTAATTTGGTTTAAGTGTAGATTCTTCCCTTTTTATATGTTAATCCCATCTTCTTAGTAAAAGAACTCCAGTAGATAACTCTAATCGAACTCTTTGATGTTAAGTGTTTATATGTGAATCGAGCAGCCTACTATCCTCAATGTCTAAGTCT